>SJYA01001609.1:1271663-1443285 GCA_006410615.1 Neotragus moschatus
GCTATTTGTGGGTGGGTGGGTGGGGGGCAATGCTTAGCATGGGTTTGGGAAGGAGGCCAGACTTGCCTTCATTTCCAGAAGCTAAATCAAGTTTTAGCCTTGCCTGAGATCTCGGGGCCTCTCCCCATCCCCTTGTCCTTTGTGAGTGCAGGATACTAGCCCTGGTGATGGTCTCCATTTCTCTGCATTTGCCCAAGCCTGGCTCTTGTTCCTCTGTAGGCAAATGTTGACATAGGCACTTCCTGTGAGCCAGGCTCTGTTCTTAGCGCTTTACCCACTACTCATTTAATCCTCCAACAACTGTCATCATCTTCATCTTCTTCTTTTTCATCATCATCATCTCCATTTTTATACATTAGGAGACTGTGGTACAAAAGGATTATGCAATTTGCCTGAGGCCTCCAGGTTAGAAAGGGACAGAATGAGGGACAGTACTGACAAACCCAGTCAGTACCCCCTCCACACCAGAGCTGTGAGTCTGGGCCTCCAGTGGAAGGATCAGCCTTCATCCCTAGCTGCTCCCCTAGACAGTTCTGAGAGTCTCATCCCCATCGGGGCCTCTCTCTCCATGTGATTTCTCCAGTAGGGTGGTTGGACTTCCCAGATGGCAGCTGAGGACTCCCAGAAGGGAATATTTCAAAAAAGAGGAAGCGGAAACCGCCAGTCCCCTTAAAGACTACATCCAAAACGTATGCAATGTATATCCAGTGCATTCCACATGTTAGCATGAGTCACAGGTCACAGGTCAGATTCAGTGTGAGAGGACCATACCAGAGGTCTTGTTCATGGGGCCTTCTTTGGAGACTGGGCACCTCAGTGCTGTACCTGAATGATGTAACAAAACCCCTAAAGCCTGCGGTTTACTTTGAGACCATCAGAGGGCAGAAGCTGGAAAGTGCTGAGGAGTTCCTAAAAGCTTGGAACAGTAAAGAAACTGTTATTGGAGACTGGAGAAGAGGGGACCTAAGGTAATCTGTAGGGCTTCCCTGATAGCTCAGTTGGTAAAGAATCCGCCTGCAATGCAGCAGACCCCAGTTTGATTCTTGGGTCGGGAAGATTCACTGGAGAAGGGATAGGCTACCCACTCCAGTATTCTTGGGCTTCCTTTGCGGCTCAACTGGTAAAAAATCTACCTGAGATGTGGGAGACCTGGGTTTGATCCCTGGGTTGGGAAAATCCCTTGGAGAAGGGAAAGGCTACCTACTCCAGTATTCTGGCCTGGAGAATTCAGTCCACGGGGTTACAAAGAGTCGGACGCAACTGAGCGACTTTCACTTTCAAGATAGTCACTCAGAAGGCTTACATGAGAATGGGGAAAAAAATAAATGGTACCTAAGAAGTGATTTCCAGGCAGAAGATTGAAAGTGCAGAAGGTTGAAAGTGCCCATTGGCTTCTTCTAGCTGACTCCAAAAATGGGAAAATGTAGGGATGACCTCAAGGAGCTTTGGAGCAGAATAGAGGAAGTCTAAGGAGCCAGGTCTATTGTTCCAGCCACCAAAAGGCTAGAACAGCAAGAAACAGTCTCAGAGCAGAGAGAACGTACAGAGTGTTGACAGTGAAATGTGATATCAGGCAGAGTCATAGTTATGGCTGTGAGGCCCTTTAGAAATATGGAAGGGCATGCCTTTAGACCCTTTGGGTAGACAAAAGGACTTCTAAGAATGCCAAGGATCTACCTCTTAGGTCTTCTGTATTGAAGAAGAAGTGAAGTGAAGTAGCTCAGTTGTGTCTGATTCTTTGCAACCCCACGGACTGTAGCCTACCCCGCTCCTCTGTCCATGGAATTTTCTAGGCAAGAGTACTGGAGTGGGTTGCCATTTCCTTTTCCAGAGGATCTTCCTGACCCAGGGATCGGACCCAGGTCTCCCACACTGTAGGCAGACGCTTTACCGTCTGAGCCACCAGGGAAGTCTGTGTTGAAGAACAGTACTAAAAATCCCACAGCAAACTCACAGGTGACTTCAGATAGGAAGGGCTCTTTTTGGAGATTGTTGAGGTGTGCCTTTTGTCTAAAGGGGGTTCCCTGGTGGCTCAGTGGTAAAGAACCTGCCTGCATTGCTGGAGACCCAGGTTCTATCCCTGAGTTGGGAAGATCCCCTGGAGAAGTGAATGGCTACCCACTCCAGTATTCTTGCCTGGAGAATTCCATGGATAGAGGAGTCTGGTGGGCTACAGTCTATGGGGTTGCAAAGAGTCAGACATGACTGAGCAACTAACACTTTCACATTTTTGTTTAAACGATTAGATTATAATTTGATATATAAAGGCACAGATGTTTAGTAGAATTTTTTCAGCTTGGATTAAAAGGGACAGAGAGAGTTCTAAGTGGAGAGACCTTTTTTAAAAATATATTTTTAAGTTAAAATAAATATTTTTGGTCATGCCACATGGCATGTGGGATCTTGGTTCCCCCACCAGAGACTGAACCCACATCCCCTACATTGGAAGGGTGGAGCCTTAACTACTGGTCCACCAAGGAAGTTCTGAAGAGACCTTTTTTTATGGTCAGGATGCAGGCTGAGAAACCAGCTGCAAACACTGACTATTTCTTTTGGAAAAAGAAGGATAAGAGAATGGAGAGTCACTCCCAGAGCGCAGGACCAGGCCCTAATCAATGAACTGGCTTGATTTGCGAACTGCTCTGTGCAACTTTTGGAGAAGGCAATGGCAACCACTCCAGTACTCTTGCCTGGAAAATCCCATGGATGGAGGAGCCTGGTGGGCTGCAGTCCTTGGGGTTGTGAAGAGTCAGACACGACTGAGCAACTTCACTTTCACTTTTCACTTTCATGCGTTGGAGAAGGAAATGGAAACCCACTCCAGTGTTCTTGCCTGGAGAATCCCAGGGAAGGCGGAGCCTGGTGGGCTGCCGTCTATGGGGTCACACAGAGTCAGACATGACTGAAGCGACTTAGCAGCAGCAGCAGCTGTGCAACTTTCTCCTCCTTTTTTGAGTGAGAGCATCTATTGCAGTTGTCCTGTGCTGACCTCCTTTTGTGTGTTGGGTTTGGGAAGATGGATAACTTGTCTCTTTAGTTCACAGATCCTCAAATCACACCTAAGCCTCATGAGTCTCATTCATGGGTGAGACTTTGGGGGTCTTAGTGAGTGTGAGGGATGTGACTCACTGGGGGCCAGAGGGCAGACTGCGGTAGCTAGTCTTCGAGACTAGCTCCCATTGACCCACATCTCCAGTCTTCATCACCTTGTGCAGTCCTCTGGCTTGAATCGAGGCTGTCCCTGAGACTCACATTTTTTTTTTTTGGTGTGGTCTGAAAATGAACATATGTTTATTTATTTTTTTTTTTACTTTTTTTTTTTTCATCTCAGGTGTATATGAGTTCCCAATCTTGAACCACCCCCCCCAACCTCCCACTCCACATCAACTCTCTGGATTATCCCCGTGCACCAGTCCCAAGCATCCTGTATCCTGAACCAAATATAGACCGACGATTCGTTTCCCACATGACAGCACACATGTTTCAGTGCCATTCTCCCAAACCTTCCCCCCCCCCCAAAGTCCAAAAGTCCATTCCATGAATCTGTGCCTGAGACTCACTTTTTACCAGTAAAAAGCAGTAACAGTGATGTTGTGTGATTTCTGCGGACAGGTCACAGGAAGCCTTTGGGCTTCTGCCTGGGTCTCTTAGGATGCTCATTCTGGGATAAACCAGCCATCATGTAGGAAGTCTGACTCCTCTAAGACTGCCGTGCTCCAAGGAGGCCACGCTAGCCATGTGGACAGGTGACAGGAGAAAGTACATAGTCAACCAGACTCCACTTGCTCCAGCCATTCCAGCTGATGTGGGAGTAAAGATGCTGCCATCTTGGACTTATGGTTGGCTGAAGCTGCACTGGACTTTAGACCTTGTCACCATTTGCACCCACACAAGAGACACCCCCTTTCCAAGTGACCCCTGAGCCAGCCAGTTCACAGAACTGCAGGAGAGAAAAAAATTTATCTTAAGCTACTAAGTTTTAGGATTGGTTATATAGCAACAGATAACAAATGTGAAAGAAAAATTACAGATATTTTAATTAAAAATGCAAATTAACTTGAAAGAGAGCAAAACTACAAATGCCTTTTTGTGTAAGTTTTACCTTTTTCTAATATTCATTTATCTATTAAAATTAAAAGGCAAATATAATTAATAGTATAGCTATTACGTTTTATCTAATATGTGCAAAAATTATAATGAAATATTTATAGCTGAATTTTAATAAAGATTTTGAAAATTTAGTTAAATCTACTGGATATTTTTATGAAAACATACTCATTCACAGTTGTAGGGTTGTACCATGTCTGTCTAGTTGCCACTGTAAAGAATCAGTACCACACTGCATGCATGTTACATCTTGACCTGCATATGTACAAATGTAGGAGAAATATGAATTATTTATATTGGAAAGTGTTCCTCACCGGCCATTTACAGTGGTAACAACTGGTGTATTAATTTATGAGCCTCTGGAACCACAAAGTGAAGCAAGAAAATGCATGCTTGCTGCTGTTGGGATGTGTTACTTCTGTTGCATTCTTGCTCTGATGTTGGGAGCGGCTCCGAGAGAAAAATCCACCTGTGACAAGGTTCCGGGCTGAGGTGACCCGGCCCAAAGAGGCCAGGCCATCCGGATGCACTCGAGGACCTCAACCAGTGGCATGACCCCTCACTTTGCATCGCTTTGCTTCTTGGTAGTGATTGTTCTGATTTTCCTNGCCAGTCCCCGTTCTTAATTGTGTTTAATTGGCTGTGTCCTTGAGGCCAGTCTCCATTCTTCTTGTTCTCCACCAACGCCGTTCATCCCGCCAGTCCCCTGGACCCCCGCGGAGGCTGGACCCCCGCACTCTGAGAGGAAGGATCTGATAAATCAGTGTGCTCTTCTGTTACCTAAGTGTTTTGACCATCCAGTCCTCTCTATACTCCAGAGCAGCGTTCGTCTCTGATGTCAGGAGCAGCACAGTCCACATGTTTAGCATTTAGACACAGTCTCCTTTGATTCAAGGACTTAATCTGAATGGTGTAGAGAATCATTTCTGTGGGGCCTGAATGGTGTTACCCAGGAAAGTGGGTGTCCAGGGTTAGAGGTCAACTGTGCAAGTGCTGAGCGCGGGATCCCAGGGGCAGGGCATCTGTGTGTTCTGTGATTGTGTGTGTGTGTGTGTGTGTGATTGCTGCTCCCACCTGTCCTGCCCAGGTCTGGCAGGGCCCTGCCTCTCTCTCAAAATTCTGCAGAACTCTGACCCTTGAAAGACTATTCTCACTCTGATTTAGTTCTTCAGTTTGCAATATGTCTCGTAGTCAGTCATTAGCCTGGGGTGTCAGTTGAGACATTGTCAGCTGCAAGTGACCAAAGACCAGTTCAAACAGGCTTCAGCAAAGAGAGAACACGTCAGCTCCCACAGCCGGGGAGTCCCAGGGCAGAGATACATGCACCCGTGTTGTTTTTAGGGGTGGGGGTTGGGGAGCCCTGGGAGTCATGGTTCCCATCACTCCTGGAGTTAGCGGGTGGGGGACGTGAACATGGGTCCCTGCCAAGGACGGAAGGCCTCCAGAAGGCAACATGCCTTCCACACCTGCTTATAACCGTTTGCGAAATTCGGTTTCTTGGTCTATTGTGCTGGGCACCTGGGCCAGATTTCTCAAGCAGCCCAGGTAGTAGGCACTATCTTCGGGAAGCCGGTGGCTGCCTGAAGCAGATTCTTCACCCACTCCTGTTTCAAAGCTCTCCATCTCTGGCCAAGCCCCTGGGGCAGGGTGACAGTCACTACTAGGGCAGGAATGCCTGAGCCCAGTGAAGGCAGAAGGCTTTCTAGGCGGGGGTTACCATTTCCTCTGGCCTATTTGAATACTCAGGGGTCCTCCAAGGATGGCTCCCCCAGACTCGCCCCTGCAGTTGTGCCCCATAGAAATGTCTGTACAATAGACATGAAAGATACCATTTCTGCCAGATAATGAGGGGATCATTCCCCCCCACCACCGAGAGCTCTACCGACAGGCTCTCTGGATGGAGGCTCCGTGGATGGAGCAGCCGTGTGAAGGCTCATAGCACTTCACACAGCTGCTCCTTCTCGTGGGTTCCCCTAGAAGCCTGGCCGAAGCCTTACTCTTCCTAAGGCTCTAGAGGGTCCCTCCCCAGCCCTCCCCACCCCCCATTCCCTTTCCACTGACCCTCCGTGCTGAGTGCAGCCGCTGCCCCTTCCTCCAGTCTCCCCCATCAGCCCAAAGCCCCCATTGTGTCCTGACCCACACTCCCAAGGTTCCTCAGAGTCTGCTGAAAACTAACCCTGGGAGGAGAGAAAGGAGGAATGGATGGCACAGCTNCCCATTCCCTTTCCACTGACCCTCCGTGCTGAGTGCAGCCGCTGCCCCTTCCTCCAGTCTCCCCCATCAGCCCAAAGCCCCCATTGTGTCCTGACCCACACTCCCAAGGTTCCTCAGAGTCTGCTGAAAACTAACCCTGGGAGGAGAGAAAGGAGGAATGGATGGCACAGCTTCCAGGCTGCCTGCCCAAGCTCCATTAGGCCGGCTGCCTGCCGGCCCTGAGTCTGGGAACCTGTGGGGGCCGCACCTCGGGCCAAGACATTCCTGACCCCCTGCTCTGCCCTGTGTTCTGTGTCCTTCCCCACTTCTTCTCTGTCCCTCTTCTTTTCTCCTTTTTCCTCCTTAGGTCTCTCCATAGCCCCCCCTCCCTCCTCTCCTGTGCTTTCTCTCTCTTCTCCACCCATCAAACCAGAGTCCATCCAGACTACGAACGTCATAAGCCAAATTGTGTTTTTAAGAATGTTTGCTGCCATGAACCTACCTGTGATGTACTGTGGAGTGGAGAGTGCTCATAAGGCATTACAGGCCGTAAGAACTTGGTTTTCTAAACCCTCCCCCCACCAAAGACAGTACACATCGCACAACATAGTCATATCTGTGCTTTGGGGTCTAGGCCTTGTCCCTGGGTCAAGGCCCTTAGAAGCCCTAAGCCTTGGCAGGTTCAGTCAGAGCTGGTAATGCATTTCAAAGGCTGGTCCATCCCTCCTCCCATGCCTGCTGTGGTGTTTGTCACTTCCTCCCCTTGGAGCATCCGGAGTCCCTGGCCAAGGGACAGAAGAAGGCAGAATTTGTTGGATCAAAGTCCAAACACATAATAAAGGCATCTCCCTGCCTCACCTAAGGACATGATAATAATGTGTGTTTCCCCACACACAAACACAGAGCAGAGGGCTGGCGTGTCGTAAACCTTCTCTCATTACAAAGCCAGAATCTTTTCCATCTGTGTTTAAGCTGCAGCCTATGAAATAATGTCTATAAAAATAAGATTGGAAGCAAAAATATCGAATACAATAAATTATGGCTGCATTGTGTTCCCTCCTGAGGGATGTCCTGGCTGAAGAGCCTTCAATATTTCTATCTAGGGCTGTGCTTTGTATTTTCTCATAAAGTATTCCATTTGTTGACAGGAAGAAACAGCCTAGACAGCTGAGATTGACTCAATAGAGCTAGGGTGCTTGGTTGTCTGTACCTGCCTGGCATCCTAATTTCTCTTCCGAAGCAACAACAGCTCTGCTTGTTATGGAACGGCAACACGAAAGCACAAAGGGGGACTGCCCGGCGGGGGACTTGCTGGCCAGTCTCCATCACGGCTGCTATCTCCCTCGTCCAACCCCACCACCACATCTCCCCCACTGTCACGACCATGAGTCCAGACAGCATCATTCCTGGTCATCCTTCATGGAGGCAACACACCTACCATCTCCCAGGCATTGGCTAGGGTTTGGGACAGAGGGAGACCTGGGAAATTAATATGACAGAAATCTGAGATTTAGAAATCTCCAGGGAAGGACTCCCCAGGGAGTCCAGTAGTTAAGACTCCACACTCCCAATTCAGGGGGCTGGAGTTTGATCCCTGGTCCAGGAACTAAGGTCTCACATACTACAACTAAGATCCCGAGTGCCGAAACTCAGATCTAGGGCAGCCAAATAAATAAATAAATATTAAAAAAAAAAAATCTCCATGCGGAATGGCCAGGTGTGCAATTAACTTAGAACAAGAAGGAAAGTCAACAATAAGGTACCTACAAACTTTCCTAGAGTTCAAAGGAGGGAGAGATGAAGCGGCTTTTGAATTGAGGCTGGAAGGATGGGCTGGATCTACACCCTGAGAACTGGAAGGAAAAAGCCTTCTTGGAAAAGGGGTTAATGTAAGGGAAAGTGCAAAACGGTGACACGTGGATGAGAAAGAGAGGAATGAATCCAGTTGGGCTAGACCCCAAAGTGCCTGAGGGCCAGGGAGGGAAGTCAGGCTGAAGGGTGGGGTGAAAGTAGATCATATATGACGAATAAAGAAAAAGGCCACTCAGTCCAAGGATGCTGGCCTTTTATATGGTGGGAAGTAGAAGGCCAGTGGAAAGTTACCGAGCTGTGGGTGGATGGAGCTGATTTTGAAGCCAGTCATTGTGATGTGATTTTGGGGCCAATGAGCATTCTCTTCCTCTCCCCTGAAAAGATCCCGACCCTTCTCCCTTCTTGGCTAATTCAAAAATTTAACAAAAATGTTGAGCATTAGCCATTTGCTTTAAATCCTAACATTTCATACGTTGTCCCTTTGCCTTAAGCATTTGTGACAGAGTGGAGGGTGAGGGGTAAGAATGAAACACAGCCTTTGATGATTACTCATCAGTTCAGTTCAGTTGCTCAGTTGTGTCCGACTCTGTGACCCCATGGACTGCAGCACGCCAGGCTTCCCTGTCCATCACCAGCTCCCAGAGCTTGCTCAAACTCATGTCCATCGAGTCAGTGATGCCATCCAACCATCTCATCCTCTGTCGTCCCCTTCTCCCCCTGCCTTCAACCTTTCCCAGCATCAGGGTCTTTTCCAAGGAGTCAGTTCTTTGCATCAATTCTTAGTCATACCTCCAGGCAAGTAAGTACACCAGGTGCTTTCTAGAGAGCAGATTTTGCTTGGGATAGGTGAGGCACGTGAGGGTAGCAGGTTGGATGGGCAGGAACCATGGGAGAAGGAGAGATGACAGCTCACGTCAGCTCAGATGGGCTGTTTTGCCTTGTTTATGGGATCAGCTCCATGTGACTCTGAGGTGTTCGACTCAGAGGAGAGACCCCCAGGGCCCAAGGCAAGGGTATTCCCAATGGGAGCCAAAGGACATCCTCATGGAGAGACGAGTCTGTGCCACCCTCTGCTGACTTTGTCCTTGGATGGAGAGTGGCCCTGCCCTCATTTCACTTTCTCCCTGATTGCAATGGGACCCACTAGAGTTGCATCCAGGAGGCATTTTCTTTGTAAATTCCTTACTTCAGTTCAGTTCAGTTGCTCAGTCATGTCTGACTCTTTGTGACCCCATGGACTGCAGCACGCCAGGCCTCCTTGTCCATCACCAACTCCCAGAGCTTACTCAAACTCATGTCCATGACTCGGTGATGCCATCCAACCATCTTATCCTCTGTCGTGCCCTGCTCCTCCNCCCCCCCCCCCAGGGTGCGAGCAGTGAGTCCAGGAGTTGGGACTATGGGAGGGAAGGCGCTCGTGACCCTTCCCCTGTCTTCCCGCTGGGTTTTACTCTGAGGACAGGGGAGAGGGCTGTTGCAGGCCTCGCTGGCAGCCAGGCCAGTGCTTGTGGTAGGCGATGTTTATATGAATGCGCAAATGTTTATGTGAGATTGCCAACTGGTTCTTTATGAGTCTCTCAGCCCTTCCCCAATAAAAGCTGCTCCCTCAATGTTCTGACAGGCCCCGCATCTGTAACTATGTGTCACTCGCTCAGCTAATGCAGTTCACTTGTGTTTATTTTTGTACAAAAGCAATTTATCCAGCCGCTCTGGGGGTGGGGTGGGGAGGGGGAAGCCCTGTAGGAGCCCTTCTTTGGAGCAAAGTGTTTTTCCTCAAAAGATATTCCAAATGCTCGCAAGGCAAGGCAGACTCCTGGTGTACATGCCTGACTGTGTCTGTGGGTCTGTCCTGAGTGTGAAGGAGTGCAGGGCATCTGGCGTGGACAAACGCTGTGTCTCTGAGCACGTAGCTGTGTGTCTTTGTGCCCCTGTCTTGGACTGAGTGGCTCTGAGTGTTTACCTCTGAATCTGAGTTCTGCTGGGTGTGTTTGGGTTCCTTTTTGAAAAGGCCTTGGGGGTTGGGCTGGATCTAACTTTGCATTCCCTCTGGTGGAGATAAATCAAAGTTGGGAAAGTGAGTTGTTGGCAGTTAAGACGCCTGGAGGAGGAGGCTTGAGGAAGAAGGAGAGGGGGGCGAAGGTTAAAAGGGAGGATGACTGGCTTCAGGGCAAAAGGAACATTACCACTGGCCGGCCAAGGACTGTAACTATAAACAGTGGAGGAAGGCCCAGGCATCCCTTCCCGTGGTTGTAAATTTTATCATTCCCACTCTGTTTCCCTCCAGTATTGCCAGAAAGCCTTCAGCATGAAAAAAAATAAAAAGGATGCTCTGCGGGCTTGTTTGGGGGGCGCTGTCAGGAAGGAGGGAGCTTGAGAAGCCATTGCCTGATGCACAAGCAGGTCTCTGGGAAAAGGCGCCAACCAGTGGGGTGTGGAGGTTGGGAGGGGCATGTCTCCAAGAGGGTGGGGGTCACCAGAGTGGGGATCAGGGGCCCTCAGCACCACTGAGTGCTTGGGGTCTGCCAGAAGGGAAAAGAGGTGCTTTGGGCTGGGGAAGGACCTGGTGGACTCTGGTCCTCAATCTCCTCCCAGGGTTTGTCACCCTGACCTTGGCCAGTCAGTGAACCAGTCTGGGTTGGGCTGGAGAGTCCAGAAGACTCCATGTAGACCCCTCTCACCACTGGGAAGTCTGGATGCCTATGGCCAGTTGGTATGGAGGGGGTGGCCCTGATGGCAGATGCCTTTCATGTCTACCTAAGTGTCCCAGCAATAGTAATGGCGTATGAGGACAGTGGTTCCAAGACTATGTGCCTGAAGAACCTTCTCACTCATCACCTGAAGAGAATGTCTTCTCACAGCTCACACCAGATCTTGGCTGCCTCGTCCAGATCTGCAGGAAAATATTAGGTTGACAGTTTGGAGTTCTTCCCTCTTCAGTTTTCCTCCAGTAAGTCTTCGTTAAATCTCTGGTGCCTGCCCAATGATAAGTCAGCTGATATTTACGTGAACATAGAGAAACGGACAATTGTGCTTTGCCCGAAGGCTTGTTTTTGTGAACCTGGGCTGTTCCAGTGGTGATTTTGTCTGGCATCCGCGGCCTGGCTGTGAACTGGGGTGGTCAGGGGAAGCTGTCCATTTGTCTCATGGTTTCTCTGGCCAGGTGGCATTCGTGGTCATCCCTTTGTCTCCCTGTGAGCTGAGCAAACTTGGCTTCAGGGCCTGCTCTTTGTCCTGGCCGGGGTGTGTGCACGGAGGAGGAAGGTGAGAAGCAGAAGGATGTCAGTCAAGTCTGGACTCTGGTTTCCAGTAACTGAGTTCAGATTGGATACACGTGAGGGTAGGACAATGGGAAAGGCATCTGAAAGATCAGGGTTTCCCTTTGAGCTCAGTGTCTCCGTGGAGCGAATGTCCTGTTCTCAGAGCAGGCCTCCCTTCCCCATCCTCATGCCCTGCCTGTGTGTGTTGCCTTGGCTCCTGCCCTCAGACCCTTCGCTTCCTCCTGTTTCTGCTTCTGCCCCTCCTTCTGGTCACCCTGGGATTTGAAACTCCTTCTTGCACTTAAATTCACTCCTCAGCTGGTGGCAGCTCCTTAGTGGCGAGCAGGCCTCCCAGTCACCTCTGTCTGGGGAGCCTCTGGGGCAGGCTCAGGCGTCACCTGGGTTGTCTCTTGCTTCCCTGGGCTGAGGGACTGGGGAGAAGTGGAGGGCTTTGAATTTGGGCGTGGGGGCAGAAGCACTGAGGAGGTGATCTTGTACTCTGGAAGGAGGCTTACTTTAGAATCCAAGAAGAAACAGAGACACAGATGTAGAGAATGGGCACATGGATTCCAGGGTGGGGTGGGGGAGGTGGAGTGAGGGATGGAATGACGTATGTACACTGCTGTGTGTAAAACCCGATAAAGAATCCACCTGGAGTGCAGGAGATGCTGGTTCAACCCCTGGGTCAGGAAGACCACCTGGAGGAGGGCATGGCACCCCACTCCAGTTTGCTTGCCTGGAGCATCCCATGGCAAGAGGGGCCTGACAGGCTACAGTCCGTGGGGTCGCACAGAGTCAGACACGCCTGAAGCGGCTTAGCACACAGCACACATGCATAAAATAGATGGTGAACTTATGAGAACCTCCTGTGTAGCACAGGGAACCCTACTCAGTGCCCTGTGGTGACCTAAATGGGAAGGAAATCCAAGGAAAGGGGATATGTGTACACATGTAGCCGATTCACTGATTAGTTTCTGCTGTACTTTGCTGTGCATTGTAGAGCATCTACACTCCCAGAAAAAAGAAGAGGAATCCAAGAGAAATGCCGGCTCTAACCAGCACGGCTATCCGAACGTCAGCCTCACCAGCCTCAACTCCCTGCTTGACTGAAGACTGTGGCAAAGCTGTCCTGTCTCACTGTGGCCTTTGGGGTTGCCCCCCACCCAGGCTGGCTCTCTTTCCTAACCAGGCGGCTCACCTCCCATTTTGGCTGCTGCAGGCCATGGAAAGCACCATCCCTCTGAACATATGGATCAGGGAGCCATAATATCCCCCCAACAGAATGTTCTCACATCCTAAAATGAGGATTCACAAGCCCCACTGCCCACGCGGACCCTGGAGGGGGTGAAGGATGAGGAGGGACGGGACCCAGGGTTGGGGATCTGTGAGGAGGGGTGGCCCTGAAGCTCCTTGGAGCGCATACTCTGCCCAAGGGGTGACCCCTTCACAGCAGGAAAGGGTTGCAACTTTGGAGCCATCCCAGTGAAGCCAGCTCCTCTATTTCCACATCTGGACTGCTATGTGGACTCTCCTCATGCTACGTGTTGGCAACAAAATCCAACTTAAAACATGGTGTGGGCCAAGCAAAACACGTCTGCTGGCCGGTCATGGCTCGGTTGCCCCTCTGCTGGTGTGAAATGCCGAGGATGTTGCGCTGTGGGTGTTCGGGGATGTACGCTGAGACATCAGGCCTCAGCCCTGAGCTCACTGGGGAATCCCAGCGTCAGGTGCCATGAAGGCTCACGCGCCTTGCTGAAGGCTGCACACAGCCTGTATCCTGAGAGCTCAATGTGTTGCCTACACTGTCCTGGGGTAGCATAAGTTTGCCTGGTCTCCAGACAGGGATGCAGAGCCCTGCTCTTCCACTGGGCATTGTCCTGAGGGAGCCCCTCTAGGGAGCCTGGAGCACTGAGGACGGGGAGTGGCCACCCTGGGTCAGGGAGCCTTATCCATGCAAGTGACAGGTGGATGCCAAAGACGGCTTCCTGGGTTCTGGTTTTTGCAGTGGGAGGATGTGATACCTTCTCCAGAGAGGGGGAATACTGGAGAACCACTGCGTTTGTGGGGAAGAGCTAGGCATCTCTAGGTTTTGCCCCGTATTCCTAGGTTGGAAGAAAGAGAGAGAATGGCCTTTGGCCTGAGAGGGTTCATTTCTGCTTCGCTCTGTGTGTGGCCACTAGGGTGAGAGGACATGGAGCAAGGCCCAGAGCCCCAGTCTTGTCCCAGAGGGTGTTCTTGGGCTCAAACTGGGTCCCCAGGGACAGCCTGGCAGTGACCACCAAACTTGGGAGGGACACTCACTTTGGCTCCAGGGCCTCTGAAGCTTCTGAGATCATCAAAGGGCAGGGAAGGAGCTTGGGCCTCAGCTCTGCACTTCATTAGCCTGTGACTTGGGCAGTGATGTCACCTCCTAGGTGTTAGTCCTTTGTCTATCGATGGGTCTGTCTCGTTGGTCTGTAGCCTTCATCTAGCCTCCAGGTTCTCTGAAATGATTCTGCTGCCATTGCTCCATCTGACGCGTCTTTCAGAGCATGGATGGAGCTGTTCCTTCACCCCCGACTCCCCAGCAAGGTGCAAGGCACACCACAGGTGCTTAGCATGTGTTCGTTGAATACATGAGCAAGACCAGCTCCCTGGTAGCAAGCAGCAGGCCACCCACAGGCACAGAATGAGACAGGCAAGAGAGCTCTGGGGCACGGGCCCACTCTTTCTGGGACTTTATCCTGGGAACAAGGGTGCTGCAGACTGAGGGCATCTTCTACAGCATCGGCTACAGCCTGGCCCTCCGCCCCTCCCCCAGAACTGCCCCACAGTGACCACTTGCCCAAGTCCTTTCGTGTCTCTGAATGTTAACGCTTTAATATGCAGCCCTCTGGTGACATCACAGGGAACAGCTGGGCTCTGAGGTGGTGGGGGTGAGCCTTCAGCCAGCACACGCTTGGCCGCCTGTCCTGCTGCTGGAGGCAGGTAGGAAGGGGCAGGCCAGGCCCCGTCTCCTGGTTCTGGGAGGAGCAGGAGTGGGAGATGGCTGTGCCTGGGCCCTCTGGGTGGTCTTGCGGTTTGCAGCTGCACCTGTGGCCCAGGCCTGGGTTCTGGGCTGGAACAGTTATATTGACCCCAGCTTTTCCTAGGAGGCCTGTGTGGAGGGAGGGGAAAGTCTAGGGATGTGAAGGCTGGGCCATCTAGGAGAATCGTTCTATAGGGTGGCAGTGGTGCTCTGGGATGCCAGGCAGGAGCCCTCCCCCCAGGCCTCGAGCACAGTGGGGACTTCAAGTAGCTTGCTACCACCCCACTGCCTGAGGCCCCCTCTGGGGCAGCCAGAGGTCTCTCCTGAGTGAGTCACCCACCCTGCCCGCCCTCATCTGTGAGCAATGCAGGCGTGAAAGCAGGCCCCAGGTCTGGCTGTGGGCGCGTCATCACCCTCCACAGGTGTTGCTCCTCACGTCACTGAGTCACCCGGAGAGCTCCTCAGGGACTCTGGATCTAGAGCTCGCTGGATGTGAAGCTGGAAAATTTTCTCTCATCCCCCACCGTCTTCGGGCCTCATTCCCCTCAAAATACCAGAATGGACGGTGAGCTAATGTACACCTATGTAGACACATCCTGGTTTCAGAAATACAATCACAAATGCAGTTGAAGGCCTCCGTGAGTACCTCCCAAACACACCTTCCTTCCACTGCACTCCCCTCCTCCCCAGGAAATAAGTGTGTGTGTGCTAAGTCGCTTCAGTCGTGTCCAGCCTTTGTGGCCCTACAGACTGGAGCCTACCAGGCTCCTCTGTCCAAGGAGATTCTCCAGGCAAGNTCCACCGTCTTCGGGCCTCATTCCCCTCAAAATACCAGAATGGACGGTGAGCTAATGCACACCTATGTAGACACATCCTGGTTTCAGAAATACAGTCACAAATGCAGTTGAAGGCCTCCGTGAGCACCTCCCAAACACACCTTCCTTCCACTGCACTCCCCTCCTCCCCAGGAAATAATTGTGTGTGTGCTAAGTCGCTTCAGTCATGTCCAGCCTTTGTGGCCCTACAGACTGGAGCCTACCAGGCTCCTCTGTCCAAGGAGATTCTCCAGGCAAGAACACTGGAGTGGGTTGCCATGCCCTCCTCCAGGGGATCTCCCCACCCAGGGATCGAACCTGGTCCCTTACATCTCCTGCGTTGCCAGGCAGGTTCTTTACCCTGAGCCCCACCTGGAAAGCACATTTGGCGTCACAAGTTCCTTTAACTTTTCACTGCATATGCATGTTATCTGAAAGTACTTACAGTTGTTCTGTAGGCTTTCAAACTCTGTATAAATAATGTCATTCTAATATGTATTCTTGTGCAATCAGTTTTTGCCTCTCAGTATGTTTAGGGATTCCAACATGTGGACATGTGTGACTGTGGCTTGCTTATTTCCTATGCAGTGTAGAACTCCACTGCGTGACTACATCACTTCTCCAAGGAGGCCTTCTCCCAGCCTCGCAGGGTGGCTCTGCTCCTTAGGGGTTCTTCCGTGTGGGAAGAACTCCGGGTTTGTGGATGCCTCCCCACCCCCACTTCCCCTACCCCACGCTAGGGTGCCAGAGCCCTTCCCTTCCTCACAGAGCCATTGCTTCACGGAGGAGGAATTTGAATGGATTTCAGGGAACCTTGTGTTTTCCATAAATCAGTGTTAAAAGTGAAACCCCAGCCCAGTGGGGCTGCAATTGCAACCAGCTGAGTGAAGCCGGATGGGCTGATTTGAACCTGGATGGAAGGAGTTGTGCGCTCCTCACAGACAGAGCCTTTGAGTGGGACCTGCTGGCCAGCCTCTCTCCAGTGCACAGGGGCGATCGGATGCGGCTGCTGCCCCCCAGGCCGAGCCCTGTGTTGCTCCTGGCTTGAGACCCATCTCCCTGTCTGCCCTGACCACTCTTGCTTTGCCCAGTGGCCTCCAGCGTGGGTTTGGCTATGTGGATGTGAGGATGTGTGTTGTTGGACCTGCTCTGGGGAGGGACCGTGAGCTTCTGGAACCTGCTGGGGGCAGCCTGTCCTGAAGGGGCTTACATTTTAGACCTTGCGAAGGAGACAAGCAGCAAGGCCCCACACTAGTTCAGACCCCAACCCTCAACACCCGCTGCACAATGACTTCTGTAAGCCTACGTACTTCTGCCTTCGTGGCCCCTTCCTCCCTAACAGGATATGATCAATTATACTTGATGATTGCCTTACTACAAAGCCTATGGTAGGCACAATCCTGGCCCTCAGTGATATCTGTGTCCTACCCCCTGGAACCTGTGAATATGTTCTCTTACACAGCAGGTGTGATTAAGCTGAGGATCTTCAGATTGGGGATCATTCTGGATTATCTGGGGGAAGGGCAATATGATTTAGGGTCTTCAGAGTGGAAGAGGGGGCAGGACATTCAGAGTGACTACGTATGGGGACTCAGCCCACCGCTGCTGGCTTGGAAATGGAGGAAGAGACCCTGGAATCAAGCAGTGGTTAAGGTGTTAAGTGAAAGTCACTCAGTTGTGTCCAACTCTTTGCGACCCCCTGGACTATAGAGTCCATGGAATTCTCCAGGCCAGAATACAGGAGTGGGTAGCCTATCCCTTCTCCAGGAGATCTTCCCAACCCAGGGGTTGAACCCAGGTCTCCTGAATTGCAGGCAGATTCTTTACCAACTCAGCTATGAGGGAAGCCCGATCAGCAGTGGTGGCAGCCTCTAGAAGGCTCCTCCGTCCATGGGATTCTCCAGGCAAGAATACTAGAGTGCCCTCCTGTATTGCCTTGCTCCCCTCCATTGCCCTGCCTTCTTCCAGGGGATCTTCCTGACCCTAAGATCGAACCTGTGTTTCTTAAGTCTCCTTCCTTGGCAGGCAGGTTCTTTATCATTAGCATTCCCCGGGAAGCCCAACTTGTTAGCAGAGCAATAGAAAACAAAGACAGGCAGCAAGTCCTACACCAGTTCAGACCCTGGCATTCAACATCCGCTGAGCCAGAGCTTCTATGCTTTTGTGAGATACTTTCTCCATAAAAAAAAAACAACAAAACCCAACTTAAAATTATGCTTAATTTTAAATAAGTAATATTCAGACTGTGCTGGTATAAAGGTGAATATAATCAGGGCTGAATTCATTATTATGTTTGTTTTTCTACTCCTGGTTTTAAAAGAGATGAAAACATTTGGGGGAATCCCTCAAAGAATTGTGGGCCCAAGGCCTTGGACCTAAGAGAGATGTTGACCCCAATGGTTGCCATGGAGCCTCCACTGTCCCTGTGGGGATGGCAACCCCTCTCTTCTCCAGGACACTTCCTCTGCACGGGTAGAGGCGAGGAGGCTGTGGCTTTCCTCAGCCGCAGTCTCCCCAGGCCTCTTCTTCCATGGTGGGGGCTTAGGAGCCACGTGAACAGAGGGCTTGGTGCATGGCCTGCATGGTAGAGCAGAGGGCAGCTTGAGTTCACTACACAGGACCATAGTCCAGAGCCTTCTCAGTACCTTTGTTTGGTATTGAAGGGTGGCATCTCCAGATCAGTGTGCACTGGGATTGTTAAGACTGTAGCTGACGGCGTGGGATCTGCCTTGGGGCCTGTGCGTGGTGAGGGTGTGACGCTTCGGGGTACAGGACAGGGCATGCTAGTCTGCGTTATCGGGGCTATCGGATGGCTCCCCCATCCCAAGGGGTTATTTTGAGGGAAGCCCTGATTTTGTCTTGGGGACAGAAGAAGACGATGTATTAGGCAACTCAGGCTGCCGTAACAAAATACCACCAACTGGGTGGCTTGAACAACAGAAATGTATTTTCTCGTGGTTCTAGAGGCTGGAGGTCCAGGAGCAAGTTGTTGGCAAGTTGTATTTCCTCGAGGCCTCTCTCCTCGTCTTGCAGGTGGCCACCTCTCTGTGGCCTCTTCCCAGAGCAGGCACCCCTGGTGTCCCTCTGTGTCCAGATCTCCTCTTAGAAGTTCACCAGTCAGATTGGATTGGGGCGAACCCTAAGAGCCTCAGGTTCACTTAATCACCTCTTTAAAGGCCCTAAATTTTAAAAAACAGTTACGTTTTCAGGTTCTGGGATTAGGGCTTCAGCATAAGAATTTGGGGCACAATTCACCCCTTGACAGGGTGATGGAGGCCAGAGGTGGGGCAGGCACAGGATTACACAAGGGCGCCACACCTAAGGGGCTCAGTTCATAGCACAGACAGTTTTATTATTTGGATTTCTTTTTCATTTTGTTATAATTTTATTGACTCCAAATTTGGACAGTTTGTGTATTTCTTAAGGCAGGTGGTGCTTGTTCTAACCCTAAAGTATATTATGATAATTTCCTGACCAATGGCAATAAAGTATCCTGAAGGAAAAATACCTTTTTCTACATAGTCTCAATGTTTTGGGATTGACAGTGGCTGGGCCACATGATTGTCCGGAACTCAAGACTGGCTTGGAGACCTTGGTTAGCCGTGTTGACTGAGTCTGAGCAGAGTCTTGTGATTGTCATACTTTCATGGACTAAGCTGAGTGTGTGTGAGGGAGTCATGTGACTCCAATAACCTTTTAGCCTGGGCTGATCATGTGGCAGTGGCTTCTCTTGGTCTTGTAATGACCATATTCTTTCTAACAATGACAGAAACTACTCCTAAAGCCTCTTCAGTCTACAGAGGGAAATGTGAGGGGTGGTCTTGAATTTTCCCTGTTCTGACCATCCAGGAACGTCGTGACTGGGAGCCCCATGGCCAAAGCTGGCATGAGCCCCCGATCCTTCTCACTGCCCCAGGAGATGCTGGAACAACCCGCCCACCTCTGCTAGAAAGCTCTTTCTGCACATCTCATTGCCCCATGCACAGGGCATCTGATTCCTGGCATCTCTACTCAGGGACTGGCTTTTGCAGGGGAGGTTGGGAGAAGGAAAGGAAGAAAGGGAGGAGGCAGGGAAGCCAGAGTTATGGAAGTGCCAGAGGGAGCCAGTGGGGCTGGGACGGCTGGGGGGGTGGGGGTGGTGGGGGGTTTCGCGCAGGGAACAGAGTGCTCCCCTTCCTCCCGGAGCTGACCTGCAGCCCTTGGCGGAGTGCTGTGAACCAGGAGCACAGTGGTGTCTTCCTGGCTTGTCTGTCCTCTCTGCCGGGTCCACTGTGGGGCCTTTGGGGGCTTCTGAGAACTAGGCCTGTGGAGGGGAGAGTAAAAGGGTGAAGTTTCTCAACCACTTCTGACTCTGCTGGAGAAGGGCATGACCCACATCCACAACCCAGAGACCACCATTCGCCTGCAGTCTCTCCAGGCTGACTGTTCAGTTCCCCAAATGCCAAAGGTCTGACTCAATACAATGCAGGTTTAAACCAATGCTTGTGCTGCGCCCCTTCCCTGCGCCACCCCACAGCCCCTCTGAGAGGCAGCTACTGTCATCCTCGATTCACAAAACGGCAAATACAGGCCAAGGGCAGGTGGCCTGCCCCAAGTCCCACGGCCAGTCGACAGCAGAGCAAGATTGGAACCCAGGCCCGTCTGATGCTTCCCCTTGCTGCCCCCTGCTGTGAGGAGGCCGTTTGCTTGGTTCTGCACCATCAGAGCCTAAACCACACGCGTCACCGCTGCCCCATGTTTACTTGCCTGGCGCCCTGGCCCTGCTGGGTTTCAGAAGCGTGGATGAGAGCTTCCTCCAGCTACTCCTCTGGTTCTGACCCCTCCCTCTGTTCCAGAGGCAGGACCCCCATGTTCTCAGTTCCAGGATGGGCAGGCAGGTGATACCCAAGTATTGAGCTGATCTGTCCTAAGTGACAATGAGAGCCTTCCCCTTGTTGCTCTCCAGTGGGCAGGCATGGGCCACTGCAGCCAGTGTGTTCCCGGAGTCCAGAGATCTGTGGCATCGGGCCCATCCACTCCTTTCCTCCATCCCTGATCTGTTTCAATCCCTACACTCGGCCACAGATGGGGGCAGGGTGACTGAGATACTTTTATTTTGTCTTTGCTGAGAAGTATCTCTAGGGGCTGAGGTTATTTGGAAGAAAGCAGTGAAAAATGATCTGGCCATGCTTCAGATTGGGTTTTGGGCCTTTCTGATCTATTCTGGGGAGGGGAAGGATGGGCTTTTGCCAGAGATTCAGCCTTCTCAGAGGTGGCTAGCCCCCTCGCCCACCAGCAGCACCACCAAATGCAGGTCTGTGTGTGTGTGTGTGTTTGTGTGCACACATCTGTTTGTGTTTACACGTGTATTCTTGTCTGTGCATATGTATACATACATGTGAGTGTGTGTATGGGGCAACATGTATGCCTGGGTCTGAGACCACGTGCTTGCTCATGTGTGTGTTTGTGTGTGCGTGTTTATGTCTGTGCGTGCGTGTTTACCTGCATGCTTGTGTCTGTGCACGCGTGTGCCTATATACGCTTGTGCATTTGTGTGTGTCAGTGAGTGCTTGCACGTGAGTGTTCTCTCCAGATGAATGCCACAGTGAGTACCAGGCATTCAGCGGCTGAGGAGAGAGTCTTAGGTCTTGCTGCGGGTTTCCAAATGGCCCCACGTGGGAACCCTTCCCCCTCTTTGTGGCTGTTGAGATCTCTACCCCCAGAGACAAGAGAACTTGGCCTTTGGAACCCAGAGGCATCACTGCCTGGGGAGGGCGAAAAGCTGCTTCCAAAGGCAAACAGGATCCATGTTGTGCTGTGGAGCCTGGAGCCAGCAAGACCTTGTTTAATTCTGAAGGAATGTGTGCGGTTGCCGCCCAGCAGAGCAGGCCGCGGCCTGACTGGGAGCGTGGAGCCTGGGCCACGGTGGCTGCCTTTGGAGGAGGCCAGGGACACACCTTCCAGGGACAGAAGGTCACATGGTTTTGTGCGGCTGGGGTGCACTAGGGCTGAGAGAGGCTCGCAGAACCTGGGGGCGGGGAAGGCAAAGGATACCGAGACGGGGCAGAGGAGTGGCCCCCGGAGACGGTGGTCAGCGGGCAGGCCTCTCAGGACGAGGGTTTAGCTGGGCCCTGAAGGGTGGGGAGAACTCAGAAAGAGGCCCTTCAGGAGGAGGGAGGGCTTGTGAAAGATGCAGAGATGGAAAAGGGCAAGGCCTGCACAGAGCGACAGAGCTGAGACTGTTTCCGGAGGGGTTTGGGAAGAGAGAAGAGGGAGTTGCGACTCCTGTCCACAGAGCGCTTTGAATGCCAGCTGGAGTTCATCCTTAGGCCATGGGGATCTAGTGAAGATTCCTGAGGGGGAGTGGCAGGCTGAAAGACTGGCCAGATGATCAGGCCACACGCTAGGTGGGGGTGGAGGCTGTGAGCAGAGGAGAAAAGAGGTGGGGGTGTTGGGAGTAAGGAAGCCTGGGGTCATGGGTGGGGTCAGATGTGGAAGAACTGAGTCCACTTCATAGTGTCTGACCCTCAGACACTCCTCAGATCTTGTTCCTGGGTTTGGATCCCCTAACCCGAGAATACTGTCAGCTGGAGACAGTGCCTCTCCACAGGCCAGCTCCTCCCCACAGGCCAGTGGGTCCGGGAGACGGAGGCCAGGCCCTGACCCAGCCCAGGCCCCGGCCCCTCCTTCAGCACCTGCCCATCGTGGCCTTGACCCCTGCAGTGGGGCTCTGAGTGTCTCAACCACCTACACCAAGAGTGGCGTCTGTCACTGGGGGACAGGTGTCACCCCAGGGCAGACAGAGGCAGGAGACCAAGGGAGACCTTGGGCATGAACGAGGCCAAGGGAATGTCAGTGTGGCCCAGCCCAGGTATGGACACGAGGGTGAGCTCCATCCAGTCTTGCAGGGGGTGTGGGATGCCGGCCAGCCCAGGTTTATAGGTGTACAGCAGTCTGAGTGCACACAGCCAGGCCTGAACGAGCCGGGGGTCTAGCAGCTCACGGGTGCCTCTGTGTGTTGAGTGAATAAGTGTGAATGTAGGCTCCCTGCAGACCCCTGGGGCAGATGGAATTCCAGAATCAGCAACTAAAGGTGTCCTCAGCAGAGGTCTGCATCAACTAGGGTAGGACTGCCTGGCCTCGTCAGTGGGTGGACACTGGCTCGAGTGTCCCTAACCGCCCCTCACCCACGCGGGGCAGGCTTGGTGGTATGTCGGGCTGAGGCCATGACACTACCCTGTTCCTCCCCACTATTCCCTAAAGGAGGACTACAGCCTTCTTTAGCCATTCTGAGCCGCATGCTTCCTGTAAATTATGAAGTAAAGCATCGAGAACATCCTGGACACTACCCTGGCCTGGAGATGGGGGAATGCCTGTCCTTGGGAAGGTCCTGGAGCGGTGAGGGCAGGAGTCCACTCTCTCCCTGGTCTGGTTGAACAGACACGGGCTTCCCTTCTGGAGATGAAGATGATTTCAGCCTTCAGAGTCGTGAGCTGGTTTGAAATTTTCCAAGCTGGGAAAGTGAACCTTTCTGGCAGATATGGTGATGGGATCCCTGTGTGTGTAGGAGCCTCAGGGTCCCAGACTCCCGGGCCCTGGCCTACCATGTGGGCCAGACTCTGAGGCTCCTAGGCCAGGCTCCCCCGGGCCCCTGGCCTGCCCAGCCTTTGGTGCCCATCCATTTGTAAAGGGGTCTCTGGAGCCAGGTGTTCATTCCTGGAAGTGTCTTGGTGGCCCTGGGGGAGATGGAGGTGGCATAGGTGTTTGACAGGAGCAGTTAGTGTCTTATCAGGCCCAGCCCCGCCCGAGTTATGCAGGCAGGTCTGAGCAGGCCAGAGGTGCTGTGGGGAGGAGAGAGGAGGCTGCCCACCGTGCTTCCTGCTTCTCTGTTTCCCTGTCCCCGTCTTCAGCCTTACTTCTGATCCCTTGCCCCTCTGCCTATCCCTCCCCAGGGAGCTGGAGTATATAGCCCTCGTCTGGCCAGTTGGCTTTTCCAGGTTCCAGCTGCTTTGGGGCTTCTTGGGTGCTGCTACATAGACAGCTCGGGCCTCTGCAAAGCTCACCATCTGGCTGGTTGTAGAGTCTCCTTAAATTCACTCTGAGCTGCCTGCCCCACCATCCTCTTGGCACTCTGAGGAGCGCCTTCCTGCCTGTGATGGTCTAACCCTGACGTAGGGTCTACGCAATGCTAGGCTCTGCCGTGTTGCAGTCTGAAGCAAAAGGAAAAATTAGTAATGCCGAATCTGTCTTTATGAAAAGTCTGGTATGTCATCGTCCATCATGGACAGTTTGCATTAGTTTTAGTTTTTACAAGTGTTGCATTAAGGGACTTCCCTGGTGGTCCAGAGGCTAAGACTCTGAGTTCTGAATCCGGGGGCCTGTGTTCGATCCCTGGTCAAGGAGCTAGATCCCACATGCCACAACTAAGACCCAGTTCAGCCAAATAAATAAATAAAAAGTATTGCATTAAAATATGAGTTGTCTTGCATACTGAGTATTTTGATGTCCCTAAAATCTGGCACCTGAGGTGAAGGCAAAGAGACAGGATTCCGTGGTCTGGGCCCTGGAGTGTACTAGGTTTGAAAGTTGACCTCTTCCTTTCCAGGAGTAGCTTGTGAAGTCCAGAGAGTGTGGATGTATGTGAAGAGGTGAGGGACGAAGGGAGAGAAAGATGACAGATTCAGAGTTTCTGCTAATGTTTCCATGGTGCTGAGGAGCAGGACCTGGGGGGATGGGGACCCAGCCCAGGGTTTCACTGAGCAGGATGGTGGGTCTTTGTAGTGGAAAGATTAGCAGGGAGCAGAGTTTGGATGGAGGGGGAAAAAGTCATCTGTGAAACAAAGTGAAAAGAATTCATTTCTATAAAGGCAGGCAGGTTTGAAGGGATGAGACTGGGAAACGTAAAAGCTGGGAGGCATTTACAAAGCCACAGGGGATCATTAAGCCCTCCATCGCCCCACCTTCAGTGGAGTTTGCTCCACACACACTTGCCTTGTGTAAGTGGGTTTTTGGCGGGGGAGTGAAAGAAAGGGGTGGATTCCAGGGTTGAGCCTGTCCATGCAGAAGTGGTGGGGCTGAGACTATGGGACAGGATGCTCTTTGCCCGCTGAACTGTTCAGCAGAAGCCAGTGCTGAGAGGTGAGGCAGGCTAGGGCAAGTGTGAGTGACAGGATTTGGGCCTGTTCTCCTGGAATTACCAAGGGCAGGCACCTTGGCGTGAGCATCTACGTCATGTCAGGTTGAGGACTGCCAGGCCCCTGGCTCGCTGCCTGATTTGAGACCTCTGAACATTTCTCCTTTTCCACAGGGTTGACGGGAGTGAGCGGAGGAGTCACAGGCTGTGGTGAAAGGGCCAGGGCAGCTGGCCTGGGGCCTCAGATGGGAATGTGTGCTCTGGAGAAGCCATTCCTGCCTCGGGACAAGAGTATGCTGGACCCAGCCTGCATCCTCAGCTCATAGCCCTACTTGGGCTGCACACACTCACACAAACACACTCACACACTGCCAGGGTCCTAGGCTGTGAAGAGCTTCAAGGGTGCCTGACCTCTGCAGTCAGCTCCCTCAACTTGGACTGTTAGTCCCTTCTCCATCTTGGAAGGGGGTGGAATCTCTCCTTGGAGAGGGTCAGGGAACTGAGAACCACCCAGCTCCCAGCACACTAGCTACATAGAGGTCGCCTGTGATGATCCTACTAAAGCTGAAGGTGGGTCAGTAGTGGGGAATTGTGGGGGCCTGACTCCCATCCCCTCTGGCTGGGGTCTGTGGCTACATTCACCTAAGAAAGCAACCTTACCCTGAAGTCCCCACCCTCCCCCTCCACGTGGGAGCTCCTTCCTGGCTCAGCAGAGGTGGGGGGAGGACCCCCTTTCTCCTTCCACGCTGTAACCACCCTCCCTGTTGGGCTTGAGCCACAAGGGCCTGCCTCATGCAGGAGGCAAGTTTAGGCACATGTGACCTCTCCGGTCCACGAGCTTACCAGCTCTTGTTTATTCTGGTGTTTCCCCGATTATAGAACTCATATGCTAATTGTAGGAAACATGGGAAATTGAGAAAGCATAAAGCAGGATACCTCAGTGGTGTAGGCCCAGGTCTTGGAGAACCACATCTCTGCCCACGTGAACACCACCATGTCTGCGTTTCTGCCGGTTCTGGGTGCCCTTCACTTGGAACAGCACTTTTCTGCTTTTGTCACATTCGATCTTGTCACACAGCTTTGTGAAGGGCCATCAGCAGTCACCGTTTCCTTCTTTTCGTAGCTGGGAATTTGAAGCAGAAAAGTGAGACTTGTCCCCATGTGTACCCTGCCTCTTCCCACCCAGGCCTCCTGAGCGTGCTGTCCCGCTGGCTTCTTGAAGTGGCTCAGAAGCCTGAGCTGGGGGCTGTGAGCCCCTCTCCATGGTGGGCACCCTTTCCAGCCCCCTCCTGCATGCAGTCTTCCCTGTGGGGCTGGCTTTGAGCCCCACCAGCCTCCTTGGGGGACGATATGTAGTTAAGGCTCAGGGGGAGGTGGGGGGAAGGCAGAGGGAGGGGCCGATTGCAACGGCGTGCCTCTTGGAAACCACATCAAATGGTGCAGCTAGGAATTAATAAATAAGTTTGGGAGACAAGTCAATTACCCTCCTTCGGTGCCCCTGTCCCTGGGGGCAGAACAACGGCATGTGGTTCCCAGCCCGAGCACGCCTTCCCGGGGGCAGGCCCAGCCAGTGCTGCAGCTGGCTTCTGTCAGATTAGCTGGGCGAGATGTGACAGGCCTCTGTCCTCTGGGGAAATGGCTCTCTTCCTGGGAGGTGGTGAGGACATTCCCAGGTTGCTCTGTTCCTGCTTTCCCCCCATGCCCCTCCCTGCCTCCCTGACTCCTGGGTAGCCATGCCCCTCGCCGCCCCAGGCTCCTGCTCAGCTAGTTGTAGGCCCCAAGTTGCACCATGATTGCTGATCACCACGATGCCTTCAGAAGGTGCCCGTGAAGTACATTTACTGAGGGAGGCCCACCTTGTTGGTCTCTTCTGACACACCATGTGCTGAGTTGCTTTAGTCGCGTCTGACTCTTTGCAGCCCTATAGACTACAGCCTGCCAGGCTCCTCTGTCCCTGGGATTCTGCAGGCAGGGGTGAGCTGCCATGCCCTCCTCCAGGGGATCTTCCTGACCCCTGGATCTTCCATCTCCTGTGTTGGCAGGTGGGCTCTTTACCACTGGCGCCACCCGGGAAGCCCCATTAGCACCACAGCTATTGTTTTAAACATCAGACTAACTACTTGCTGCCTTAGAAAACATTTATTTTCTCAGCCAATAGTTTTAGATGTTGCTTTGTGGCAGATTTTTCCCTAGTTGTGGAGAAACAGAGAAAAGAGACGTATCTTCATTCTCTAACAACTAACAGTCCTGTGGGGAAGTCAGACCTAGCAGACGATAACTGTGCAGGAAACTTCGGGAGGAAAAGTGGGGGTTATCTAGCCCAGGGGGCTCCTCAGTAGGTGACGTCCACCCAGGCTGAATTGGAGGGCTGCGTTGTCATTGGGATGGGGCAGGGAGGGGGGGTTGGGGATGGGAACTGCTGTTCCAGATGAGGAAACAGCGTGTGCAAAGTCTGATGGAAGACAGGATCTTGAGCTGGATCACAGAATGTGAGGGGAGCATGGGTAAGAGGAACGGCAGGGGCCAGCTCGTGTGCAGCCTTGAGCTATGTATATATATATCTGGGTTGCATATATATCTGGTGTCATATAAACTTCCTTCCTTAAGTCTTTTTAAAGTGATTAGACTATGGATTCTTATTAACTTTATGTGTGTGTTGGGTGAGTAGGGTGTTGTTTTTCTATTTATAAACAACTCAACTCCTTAGAACCCAGCAGACTACAAAGAGAAAGCAGTGGTCTTCAAAATATAACAGGAGCAGCATGGAAGAACGAGTCTCTCCTCTGACTTTTGTTGCCACTGAATTTTCTGTGGTTGCATTAAGTTAGGCATGTTCTTTAGATCAACGATCCTCAAGTTTCAGTGTGCGTGTGGCGTTTGGGATCTGTCCTGGAGATTCTGAGTCAGTGGGGTCCGGCAAAGTGCATTTTTAAGAGGCTTCCATGGTAAATCAGATTCAGTACATAGACCATACTTTGAAAAGCACATTTAAGACATTGACATACATTGACATTGTAGTCACTCAGTCGTGTCCGACTCTTTGCGACCCCATGGACTGTAGCCTACCAGGCTCCTCCTTCCATGAAATTTTCCAGACAAGAGTACTGGAGTGGGTTCCCATTTCCTTCTCCAGGAGATCTTCCTGACTCAGAGATCGAACCCGGGTCTCCCACATTGTAGGCAGACGCTTTACCATCTGAACCACCAGGGAAGTCACATTTCATTCACACACTGAATCTGATTTACCATGGAAGCCTCTTTAAAATGCACTTTGCTGGACCCTACTGACTCAGAATCTCCAGGACAGATCCCAAACGCCACATGCACACTGAAACTTGAGGATCGTTGATCTAAAGAACATGCCTACTTAATGCAATCACAGAAAATTCAGTGGCAACAAAAGTCAGAGGAGAGACTCGTTTTTCCATGCTGCTGCTGTTCTATTTTGAAGACCACTGCTTTCTCTTTGTAGTCTGCTGGATTCTAAGGAGTTGAGTTGAGCATATTTAGGAATTTGCTTGCAATTCAGTAGGCTGACACCAGATGGCAGTAGTGCTTCGTAATGAATTTAAGCAGCGCCTTCTCCCCACCAGCCCCAACAAGTTTCTGGAGACAGTTCTTTATTGCAAGAATGCATAGAAAATAATTGTTTTAGATAATTTCTAAAATATTGGTAATGAAATATGAAATTTCAGAGCTTAAATTTAAATTTACCCTTCAAACATTAAGAGTTGAACTGTTGAATAACATGTGTGACTTTTGAGCACCTAAAATGTTAATCTGAACTCAGATGTGCTGATTGTGTAATAAACACATTGAATTTCAAAGACTAAAAAAGTGAAGTTACCAAAAAAAAAGGAATGTAAAATACCTAGTTCATAATCTTTGTCATGATTTCATAATGAAATTATAATATTTTGGATTAAATACAAATTTAATTGTTAAAATTAATTCCCTCATTTCTTTTTACTTTTAAAAGATACTAGAAAGTGTAAAATTACCTACATGGCTCATATTTTATTTCTGTTGGACAGCAGTACATGAGGAATCACCAAAATTAATTTCTTCATTTTGAAAATGAGGGAAATAAGGCCTAAAGTTTGATGGAAAAGTTCCAGACTTGAAGTTAAAAGCCCTCCACTTAAGTTCTAGACTAAATACTCACTGCATGCCCTTGGGCATGTCATGTACCTTCACTTAGCCTCCGTTTCACCATCTGTAAAGAAAGCATAATTATAACAATCCAACTCACTTAAAAGACCTATGCAATGATGAGGCTTGAAGGAGCTTGTGTAAACTCTAAAGCATCACAAAGAGATCAAATTACAATTGCTGTGGTTACAGATAACCACTAAAACCCAGGTCCTGTAGTTTCACAGTTCTTGAAAGCACTCCTAGCACGGAGGCCAATGGATTGGGCACTTCCAGACTCTTAAGAGTCTACAACTGAGTCCAGGAGTTACTCCACACACTTAGGAAATGTAAAATGACTAAAGAATGGTGACTCAAGTAAGTAAGGGGAAATGCCGCAAGGCACATAGGGTTAAAGGTAAATTTATTTTAAAATTTGCATTTATTGAGCTGGACAATAAGACTGCAAAGCTGGAGTGGGGGAAGAGACAGTCCTAAAAAAGAAAAACATTTTGTCTCTGTTTGCAAAGAGGTTTATCATCTGAGAGGGCAGAAAGGAGACACAAATGATACACCAGCCTCAGAACCTCTCAATGGAACATTGGCATTAGAAATGAGTGACAGAGGCTGCCAGTTCCTGACCGATTCTATCCTTTTCTTTTCTTCCTTATTATATAGCATCTGGACTCTTTGGGGAGTTGGCAACTAGCCCAGCCAAAATACTACATTTTCCAGCCTCTTTTGACGCTAGGGGTAGCCACATAAGCAGTGTTGAACAATGAGATAGAAGCAACGTATAGTTAAAGGGGAAAGGAGCTCCTTAAAGAGTTCTTGACCCTCCCTCTTGCCTGGAGGGTAGGGGTAATGGTGGTGACTCCAGCAACCACTTTGTGATCAGGAATATTGAAGCCATACTCTAGTCACAGAGGAGAAAGCTGGAAAGAGCCTGGGATCTGGACACCCCAGTGGGGATGCTAGACTGTCCTGAACTTCCAATCTTTGATCTTCTCATTATCTGAGAGAAAAATGAGTCCTATTTGTTTAAGCCACTGTTAATTTGGGTTTTCTGTTCTATGCAGCCAACCCAGTGCCTGAACAACACAAAGCATGTTAGTGTAAATGTCAGGTCTCTTGAGTTTTGTGTGTCTGTGGCAAGGAAACTCTTGGGGATTTTGTTGGGACCAGAGAGTCACATGAGATGGTGAGGGCCACTCTTAAGCACTAACCCTGCAGGACAAGTGGTGGTGAAGTGTCTATGCCCTTCCCAGAAGAATGTGGACATAATAGCTTGAAGAATCTCAAAGAAGGGAAAAACAGGAGCAACATTTAAGAGAAATGGAATTTAGATATATGGACCTTACTTCTTATCTTCTCTGCAAATGGGTCTAGGTGATGTAAGGGGGGAAAGTAATTGGCAAAATATATTGAGTTTGAACTGACTTCTTTAAAAAAAAAAATCATAATTTTTTTTTGTAAAAACACAGTACAAAAATGGATTTATTTTAAATATTTTCCTGCAGCTTTCATGTCAGAATATGAGCCATCTGACACTGCCATAGGGAAGGTCATCTTTGGGGCCCAAACTGGCTTTCTTGAGCTCATTATTGAGACAATGGTGTGGAAATCCAAGCTTTGTGGAAATAGAGGGATGGCTAACAGATCCTCCTTTAGCATATTCAGGTTGGGCTTGATGGATCAGATAACAGAGTTTATCTCTCCCCAGGTGGGGAAGGCTCAGGTGAGGACGAAGAGGAAGTAGAGGGTCACTCCTTCCAAGCCCAGGGATTATGGAGGAAGTTTTGCAAGAGTGAGGCAGGGGGTGAGAGGTGCGCTCTGATTTCTTCTACTCTAGCCCAGCTTTGGTCTGGCTGTGGGGATGCTCAGGGTAGAGGGGCATTCCTCTGCCTCCTGAGGGGTTAGAGGAGGTCTGCCCCCTGCACCAAGCTGTGGGTGGCCACATCAGATTAAATGCGGAGGCCCAGTGTGGTTAGGCAGAGGGAGAGCCTGAGGGCAACTTTCTCCAGCTGCCCTGGCATCTGTGCTGGGTGGATGGGCTCTGGAATGTCCTTGTGAGCCCAAAGGAGGTTGGAAATTAGAGGATTACAAGTGGGGTTGTGGCAACAAGAGTTAAGTGCCCACCTGTGCTGGGCATTGGATGAGTCATAGTTAGACCTTAGGGGAATCATGGGTGAGGTGAGGATTCTACCCAAGACAAAGAAAGCAGAGTAGGATTTTCTGGCCATGGACTTCAGCCAAGGGGGCCAGAGGTATTACTTTGGAGGATTTAAAGGAGGACAAGGCTTGTATCAGTTAGCTATGTAAGGCCTCAGTAACAAACAGCCTCACATCTCCATGTCTTAAAACACAGCAGTTTGCTTTGTATTCATATTACTTGTTAGTGGGTGCGGTTGGCTGGTCTCTGCCCCACGTATCTTCTTTTCTTTTTGTATCCAACTTTGGCTCTTAACGCATCTGCTTGGGCATGGCACAGGTCATCTTCCGTCATGTGCCACTGGTCAAGGTGAATCCCACCATGGCCGTATCAGTGGCTTGGGGAAGGATGGTCCTGCCATGGAAGTTGCTGCCACGAGCATCTTTGAGGAAGGGAGAGAGAGGAGTTGAGGATAAGCATAGACTCTACCACACGACTAGGTTGCTTTTCCATCAGCATGAGTTCCTATCAGCAGCAATCCCACAGTCCCTTCCCCTCTCCTTGGTGTCTTGGGGAGAGCAATGGGAGCTGAAAGACTGTGAGAGTTCTTCTGTAGAGGCTGAGAGAACAGCTTGGGTCACAGATCTGGGCTCCGTTTTGCAGGGCTGGCCGAGTTGTGGGGTGAAGAATTTGTGAAGACCAGATTCCTGGAGAGAAAAGCTGTGTGCCGTTGGTTGACCTTGGTGCGAGTAACTCTTTGTTTTCGTGCTACAGCGCTGAAGGTGCAGGACAGAGAGCTGCCTGCAGGCGCGGGGCTCTGTATCTCCTCGGCCTTGCCATTCTCTGCCTCTAGTGAGCACACACATTCACAGACGCCTCTCACTGCGGGAGATGTACCCCTACCCTTCCCGCCCCCCCAAGCTGTTAGGATCAACCTGTTCTCTACCTCAAACCTGTTTCTAAAAGGACTTTCCTGTTGTTGCTGGCTTTTTCTTTCCTTAATTATAGAATATCTTTATAACCTACTTTGAACAGAATAAACAGAACCTAGCAAAACAGTTATTAAAGAGCTATAAAATGGTTTCCTCACCCTTGCCTTCTTTTATTTCTTCCTCTTTCGGGTGGGTGGGGCTTGGCGGGGTCCTGGTGGAAGATTCTGGGTAAATGAGCTGTGAATTGGCGAGGGGTCATCTGACAAGGTGTGGCGTGCATCCATTCTAGTCTAAAGGAGCTGGGACACCCCTCCTCCAACCCTTCTGGCACATTCTCACTCAGCCCTGTGTTGTTCATTTATAGGCTGCAGAATGTTCAGTTCTCAGGCGCTGGGGCCACCAGGCTGGGATGATGTTACAGCAGGTGCAGGTGGCCACACTCAGCGGATGTGAGGGGAGTGGGAAGGCCTCCTTCCACCACGCCACCCTAACCCTGCTTTCAGGGTGCCTGATCTCCCACTGGTAGAAGCCTACACCTTTGGGCAGAGCATTGATTTGGGGAAGGTCCCACCCACATTAAGCGGAAAAGAGCTCAGTGTAATGAGTCCCCTGTGACCAGGGGTCACAGGAAGACACTGGGGACTTGGGGAAGTGAGGACAGGTTCCTGGAGGAGGGACGGGGCACAGAAAAATGAGCGGAGAGTGACTCAAGTGGGAGACCAACCCCACCATCCGCTGCTCTTGTCTCTAGTGGGCCTGGGCCACCCCCGACAGTTGCAGGAGGAAAGGGTGCAGTCCAGAATGGGCGAAAGGATGAGTGTGACTGGCTTGTGTCCCCAGGCAGATGGAGGCCAGGAATGGGAGCACCCGGGGGATGGGCTAGGTCTCCTTGCACCCAACTGGGCCCCAGAAAAAAAGAAACTGCCCTGCACCCCTAGAGTGTCCTTACTGGGGGTTGGGTGCTCAGGGAGGAGGCCCTGATCCCAGGAACACTTCCTGCCCAGGCAAAGGCCTGTGTGGGATGTGTGAGTTGGGGGTGGGGGGCTGGTTGTTGAGGAGAAGAGCTCTTTCCAGTTCTCAGTTCACCCCTTTCTTGGAACCCTCAGAGTGCAGAGCCAAAAAAAGAGCTCCCCAGGCCTGGAGACACATGTTGCCCATCTCCGGTGCGAAGCATCCTGTGGTTTCCATCAAGGCAGGTGCTGGACGCCCTCTGTTGTGGATTTTCCCTGAGTGGCTGATAAACTTGCTTACTCCAAGTAACTCATGATCGATAATGGTTAGAGGTGTGTGTGCCTTCCTAGGTGGATAAAAGAGGAACAAGACTCACCGGAAGCTGGACTGCCCATCCAGGGAGGAGAGGGAGATAATTTGAGGCCAGGAACCTTTCTGCTTACTCCTATCATGAAGGTAATAGCCCAGCTATTGGTATAATATGCTAGGATTTGCAAAGCCATTTCACGTAGGGTGCCTTATTCGATCCTCCCATCACATGATTGAGGTGGACAAGGAGAGGATTCTTAACATTATTTTCGCAGATGAAGACAGAGATTAGGGCCCAGAGGGCTCAGGGACATACCCAGGGCTGCACAGCCAGATGGTGGCAGAGCTGGGACAGGGAATTAGTCGTTCCTTTCCCTCTAAGTGAGGTCTTTTCTGGGATGCTGGCCTGCAGCGTCTGGGTGCAGGGGTCTAGAAGGGGCAAAGTCCAGAGAGCTGCAGGTGGTGGACAAGGCCGGAGGGTTGCAACCAGAGGTCCTGTCTCAGGATCCAAACTTCATCTCTTTCTTGAAAGTTAGTTACCTCCCCAGAGCTTCGGTTTCCTCACTCATCAAGTGGGAATAACAACACTTTTCTACTCTCCCGGGGGGGTTACTGTGAGGCTCCCAAATGAGATAAAGTGATTGAAGCCTAGTTGCAGACTGCAGAGGCTGCCCAAGGGCTCCATTCCAGGAAGCCGGGGCTGGACTCTTTCTATGCTGTTCACACCCTTCCTTTGGGGAAGGCAGAGGATCAGAAATAGCCTTCAGTTTCTGTCCTCTCTGCCTCCCCCCGGGATCGGGGCTGAATGTTTTCTTCTTGGAAAAACAAAAAAATCAAAGCCGTTACAGAAAAACCAACAGTTCATTTCTGCTTCCCGTGGACTGCCCTCCTGCTCTTTGGGGCCAAGAGGAGAGGAAGTTGCTGGAGGTCTGGGCTCGGCTGGGGGCCTTTTAGAGTCCTCGCTGCCCTGCAAGGGCCACAGGGATAGGACTGGGAGGCATTTGTCTTGTGTTAGAGGCCAGTGCAGGTAGCACTCTGAGGTGGGGGACCCTGAACTTCCTTGAGAGATGGAGCAGGGAGGAGAGGAGCCCAACTCTTTGAGGCCTGGCTATCACGTCCTGCGAGCACCGGAACTGCCTGTACAAGCCAGACAAACGTGGCCTGCCCTCTAAACCAGAAATAATTATTCATTTCAACCGACATCTTTCTGGCCATTTGCAAAATGGAGTTCAGAATCCTGTGGGGCTTTTTTCCCCTTTAATGATCAGCAGATGAGTTTTCAGGGTGTGTTTATCTTTTTCGAGAAACCAGAAAAGCCTGGTTTAAGAGGAGAAACAGAAGCTGTAGCCCACGTATGTGTGGCACAGCTGGGCAGCCCCAGATGAGTGTAGGCCAGGGCCTGGCCCTCTGCCCAGAGGTGGTGGCTGCCGACGTGGCTTCCCATTCCAGACCCAGGATCTTCACCTGAGATGGTTAGGTGGGCCCACCTGTGTCTCCTAAACCGTGTCTGGGGAAAAGGGGACTTTACTTACAATTTCATAATGGCAGCAAAAGAGGTTTGTTGAGAAAACTTAAGCTATCGTATGAATGGACTGTATATGGTTTTCTAAAAGGTAGTCATACCCACAGCAATCTCAGACAATGTAAGGTATGAGTCTGACATTAGTTTCCAATCCCTCCTCAAGGAGGGGTTGAGAAAGGAATGTTTCAGTCCATGTTCTGGCCCAAGTTTCAGGCAGTATCTTTCTTCTGCTCCTTTTGTTCCAAATCATTTTCGGTTCCATGTGTTGCAGGCAAGCTGTTCCCTTTCCTCTTTGGGAGCCTAAGGACTGTTATTTCCTCTAGTTTCCCAGGGTTGCACCTAGCGTGCACCATCTAGGAGGCATGTTTTCATAGCTCTATTTCTTTGCTGTTTGCTATAGCAGAGGCTGGTCTGGAGACTGAAAGTGGTGGATGGGACTCTCAGCAAGTGTGCACTGTGCTCGAGAATCCGGCTGTACCATGAGCCTTCTTCCCACCGCTGCTGAGCTTGGTGTCATTCTACTGTCAGCCTTGGATTTTGAAAGGATGAGAAAGGCACAATTTCTGATTATATCAAGGGCTTTTCCTCTCCTTTACAATAAAAATTAGCAATTAGCTTCTAAACTAATTACGATACGGCTATTCACTATCATCTGTCTGTATACATATCCACATGTGTTAACGCAACATACTCACCCCAAAGCCCAGCATGTGGTGAAATTAGATGCTACAGGCTTGTCTCCTGATGTGTGTTATAAAGGCTGGGTATAGGGTTTCCAGCGAGGATCTGGGAAGGCTGATCATGTAGTTAGGGGATTTTGTTTGAAGGGCAAAAATCACTGCCCTCGGGCTGAGTTTCTAGTGCTGTGACATGACATCATGCATTGGCTTTGGGGTTTAGGTGTCAAGGTCCTAATCTCATCATGGTGATTGGTTTTAAATGACTCAGGTGGCATCTGCCCTTCCCCTACCCTCTCCTTTTCGCCATCTTCTTCTATACAGCCCTGGAGTTATCCTGCTTTTAAGTGAGCAAACCCAAGACCCTCCTCGGGGAAGGCCCAAGTTCTGGGGACCACCATCCTGGGGCCTGCAGGTATATGGTGACTCTCTTAGGGCCTCCTCTGGCTTGTATGAAGGGTCCAAGGTCACAGAAGCAGGCCTCCCAACCCATCTCCCAGGTTTCTTCGCACCCCTTCCAGGGACATTGACTGTGTGCTGAAGGGCAAACAACGTAGAAGATACAATCTTAAAAGCAGGCAGAGAGAAAAAGACCCGAAAGACTGATGACTGGCTTCTCAAATGAAACAATGGAAGCCAAAGACAATAACGTAGTATCTTCANATTTCTTCTCACCCTTTCCAGGGACATTGACTGTGTGCTGAAGGGCAAACAACGAAGAAGATACAATCTTAAAAGCAGGCAGAGAGAAAAAGACCGGAAAGACTGATGACTGGCTTCTCAAATGAAACAATGGAAGCCAAAGACAATAACGTAGTATCTTCAAAGCCCCGAAAGAGAGGAACTACCAAGCGGAAATCTATGGAAGCACAGACATCCTTCCAAAATAAAAAGGAAAAAATAAACTTCTAGGGACTTCCCTGGTGATCCAGTGGCTAGAAATCCACCTTCCAATGCTAGAGACACGGGTTCAATCTCTGGTCGGGGAGATTTTAGTTAATGCACATGCCACAGGGCAGCTAAGCCCATGTGCCATGACTGCTAAGCCCAAGTGCCACAACTAGAGAAACCCGTGTGCCACAACTGGGACCCAACACAGCCAAATAAATAAATGTTGTATTATATACATGTATATATTTGTAGAAAGCAACACTTGCGAAATGTCATCACCCGCTGATCTGTTTTTCAGGCAGATGGAAAATAAACTCAAATGTAATCTGAGAGATGCAGGAAGGCAGAACAATAGAAAAATGTAAATACGTGTGTGAATGCAAATGAATATTGACTATATTTACAACAACAGTGATAACTTGTGGGGTTTTGAATGTGCGGGGAATTAAAATGTCTGACATAACATACAATAATAGCATCTGCTGGAGGATGATGGTAGAGTTAAAGCACTCTGAGGTCACTGCATTGTCCAGGAAGTGGTAGCAGTACTTATTGGTATCAGAATTTGATTAGTCAAAGATAGATGTTGCAACCACAGCACTTGGGAAAAAAAAAAAGGCCAACACTGCAAAGTGTGTTATTCTCAAAAGAGCGAGTCAGAATGGCACTGTAAAAACACTATGCAATCCAAAAGAAGGCACCACAGGACAGGCAGGATGCTGCTGCTGCCGCTAAGTCGCTTCAGTCGTGTCCGACTCTGTGCGACCCCATAGACGGCAGCCCGCCAGGCTCCCCCGTCCCTGGGATGCTCCAGGCAAGAACACTGGAGTAGGTTGCCATTTCCTTCTCCAATGCATGAAAGTGAAAAGTGAAAGGGAAGTTGCTTAGTCATATCTGACTCTTAGCGACCCCATGGACTACATACAGCCTACCAGGCTCCTCCATCCATGGGATTTTCCAGGCAAGAGTACTGGAGTGGGGATGCCATTGCCTTCTCCGACAAGCAGGATGAGTATAAAGCAAATAAAATGAGTATAAAGCAAACAAGGTGGTAGATTAAAACCTAATACGACAGTATTCCATTTAAAATGTGTAATTGTCAGAGCAAATAACAAAAACAAAGCACAACTATATCCTGCTTATAAGGAAAAGGAAAGGAAAGTGAAGTCGCTCAGTCGTGTCCGACTCTTTGCAACCCCATGGACTGTAGCCTACCAGGCTCCTCTGTCCGTGGAATTTTCCAGGCAATAGTACTGGAGTGGCTTATAAGGGGAAGGTTTCAAATATAAGTATACAGAAAGATTGGAAGAAAAATGATAAAATATACAAAGAAAGTTGGGGTGTTGTTGTTTCCCAGGCAAGAATCCTGGAGTGGGCAGCCATTTCCTTCTCTAGGGGATCTTCCTGACCCAGGGATTGAACCCACATCTTCTGCATTGGCAGGCAGATTCTTTACCACTGAGCCACCAGGGATGCCCCAGCAAATGAAATAGATTTTAAGGAGATTAAAAAAAAAAAAAAAAAAGCTAGAGTTAGTGATACTTATAATAATACAAGGTTCAATTAACCAGGAAGCTAAAACAATTGTAAAGAGTATGAATCTAATAATATTACCTCAAAGTCAAGAAAGCAAAAATGACGGAACTAAAAGGAGAAATAGAAAATCCACAATCATATATGTGAAAGACTCCTTTAGTGAGAGGTGTATAAATCCAGCCCAGTGTGGATACAGGAGATTTGGACAATATCATTAACAAACTTGAATTAATTGATGTACATAGAACACAGGTTCCAACAACTTCAAATAAAACAGTTTTTACAAGTGCAGATGGGATATTTACAGAAGTGTCCTATGTGATATTGACCCTATGTGAGGCCATAACACAACAAGTTTTCAAGAACTGAAATGAATATATTCACTGACTACGTTGTAATTAAGCTTAAAACTAGCAACAGAAAAAAACAATTAGAAAATCCTCAAATGTTTGCAAATTAAACAATATTTTTTCCGTGTAACTGATGGTCCAGAAAGAAGAAATCACAATAAAAATTAGAAAGAATTTTGAACTGAATGGCAATAAACAGACTACATTGCAAAATGTAGAATACAATTAAAGCCAGACTTAAAAAGAGAGTCATAGCTTCAAATGCTTATATTAGAAAAGAAAGGTGGAAAATCAACTGTTTAAATATCTAGCTCAAGAAGTTAGAAAAATTAAGCCCAAGACAAATTGAATCCAAAGAAAGTAGGATGACAGAAATAATGAAGGTGTGAGTATAAATTAATNAAACAGACTACATTGCAAAATGTAGAATACAATTAAAGCCAGACTTAAAAAGAGAGTCATAGCTTCAAATGCTTATATTAGAAAAGAAAGGTGGAAAATCAACTGTTTAAATATCTAGCTCAAGAAGTTAGAAAAATTAAGCCCAAGACAAATTGAATCCAAAGAAAGTAGGATGACAGAAATAATGAAGGTGTGAGTATAAATTAATGAAATTTAAAACAAGCAAAAAGTAGAAAGAACCCATAAAGTTGATCTTCTGAAAAGGCCAGTAAAACTAACAAAACTTCTAGTCAAATTAATGAGAGAGAGAGAGAAACTAATTGATATCCACAGTGAGAAAGGAGACTTTAATTCAGATTGTACAGATTCTACAAGAGGCTTTGCTGGACTTTAGGCATCAGGGCTCCTGTCCTGATTGACTGGCTCTGGTGGATCAGGGGATGGCCAGCCAGCACTGGCTCCCCACACCTCTGCCACTTCCCTGACCTGCTTTAGGGGGCAGTCACCGTCCAGTCGCTCACCACTCTCATAGGACCCCAGGGCTCTCCCTGTGAGCAGGGGAAGGGAAACTTAACTTCAGGAAGGGCTGGAAACAAGCTTAAAAAAGCACATTCCTTGGCAGGTTAAAAAACATTTTTTTTTTTTTTAAAGTGTAAAGACTTAACCTTTGCTAGGAAATGGTTGCGGTATTTTCTTTAAATGAAAAGAGACCATTGTGAATCGAACTTTGGAAAATACACAACATCCTGGTGCTGTTCTCCAGGGCAGTCTCAAGCAGCCCTTGTCAGGCCGGCTCTGCCCTTCCTCCAGATGGTCCTTCCATGCACAGTTGAAGGGGCTGGACCAGGGGACTGGTTCCTGGAAAGGTCACGAGAATGCTGAGCCCCTCCCCAGCAGGGGACCTCGGGCAGAAGGGGCTTCTTGTTTCCTGCAGTGGCCTCCATTCAGGACCAGCTCCACAATTTGTGGGCCCAGTGCAAAATGAAAATGCCCTGGTTCCAAAACTAATAAAAATTTCAAGATGGCGACAGCAGAGCATTAAACCAAGTGTGAGGCCCTTCTGGGCATGGGCGCTTGTCAGGGAGGGAACCTTATGAGCACACAGGCCTGGTTGCCTCTGATTCTGGCAGATAATTTCACATTCAGTCTGTGGACTCAAGTTTTGAAAAATTTCTCTCTTGGGCTATATCTCCAAGGCTAGACATGGAACCCAGATGACACAGGGCAGGACTCAGGGCTTCCTTTTGGGGTCCCCTCCCAGGATCACACATACCACAGCTGGCAACGATTTCCTGACTTTTTGCTCAGATTTCTGCCTCGTCACATTTCATAGGCCGGGCTCCTCGATCATGGAAACACTTGGGGTTTAATATGCGTTTGCTTGTAACCTGGGGCCAGGGGTCATCAGAGAACACAGATCTGCTGCATGGAGCGCTGGGCTCCTGGAGTTGTTTACAAGCCTCCGTAGAGGGCCTACTGTAAACAGGAAAGTACAAACACATGCCGACTCTGCAGCAAATGAAAACCATCCGCTGCTTTCCCTGAATCCTAACACACAGCGGTTTGTGTTTATGCAGGAGTTACTGCCTTGTGTGCTTCTTGCTGCTCTCTGCTAAGCCAGGCCTAAGCATGTGTGCCCTTCAGGGTCTGGGAGGCCCACCATATTCCAGAGCCTCATTCCCAGGGTCAGCTTGACCTTCCAAGCCCAACCCTTCCCCGGAGCTGTTCTGTCCAAGGTGGCGGCCACCAACCACCTGCAGCTCTAGACTGCTTGAGATGCAGCTAGACTGAGCGGAGGGGCGTTAATCATGGAGATACACACTGGACTTGGAAGGCTTAGCGCAGAAGAGTGCCCATTCATTATTTTCCACATCAATTACATATTGAAGAGACATGACTTCTATAGCAGATAAAGTAATTTATTAATTTCTTGTTTCTTTTTCCTTTTCTAACGTAGCAACTAGAGATTTTGAAATGATATCTGGCTTACACCTGTGATTTGTGTCACACAAGTCTATTTCTATTGGCCAGCACTACTCTAAAGCGCTTCCTTGTTGTAACTCCATGTCCAAGCCTATGTAGATTTTACATACACACACACACACACACACACACACACACACANCTAACGTAGCAACTAGAGATTTTGAAATGATATCTGGCTTACACCTGTGATTTGTGTCACACAAGTCTATTTCTATTGGCCAGCACTACTCTAAAGCGCTTCCTTGTTGTAACTCCATGTCCAAGCCTATGTAGATTTTACATACACACACACACACACACACACACACACACACACCCCTGAACAACTGGCAGAACTTTGGAAGGAAAACCAGGCTCAGTGAGCTTGTGTAACTTGTCCCCAAATGCCACCTTCTCCAGGAAGATTCTGCAGGATGTCCCAGGGCCACCTCACACCACCAACCCAAGGGGCTGGGTTTGGCCTTTGGTGAAGTCAGAATGTGGGTTCCAGAGTCGACATGACCTGGATTCTAATCCTAGTTCTACCGTTTACATGTGCTCTTGAATGAGTGACTTACCATGTCATGCCTTGGTTTTCTCATATGTAAAATGGGAATAATAACACTCTAGTGTGGAATCAGGATGGTGGGCTTGGTGTCTATCTACCTCACAGGCTTGCTGTGAAGACTGGTTAGGACAAGGAACAGAAAGCCCTTAGGGAAGGGGCATTCACTATACCAGGAGCCTGCTATAGCCTCTGGGCCTGATCTGGCCTTTGGACTTTCCCAGCAGCCTCCAAGGAAGGAAGGGGCACCAAGTAAGTGTAGAAATTGATCTTGGAGAGACTCCAAGGTGAGTGCATGGACCTTGTAGGAAGCAGGACACAACACCAGAGGCTGGAATCCAGGGAGGGTCCAGTCAGGATGCCAGATTGGAGGGCCTGGGACTGGCAGGGGTGGAGAGAGGCCGGATTGATGACAGGGAGCCAGGAGATGAATGAGTACTGGGAAGTTCTGCCCTCAGTTGTTTGAGCTCAAAGCATCTCCTTCCACTGGAACCAAAGTGATGGACATGACTAACGAGATGGGCTCAAATCACGTTCCTACTCCTAAATGGGGTCAAGGTAGACAGATCTGGGGGGTCAAGCTCATTTTTTCCTTGCAATTTTGCTCCTCTAAGGCAACTGAATTAGGATAATGTTTGTTGATGAAAAGTGAAAGTCGCTCAGTCATGTCTGACTCTTTGCAACCCCGTAGACTATAGAGTCCATGGAATTCTCCAGGCCAGAATATTGGAGTGGGTAGCCATTCCCTTTTCCAGGGATCTTCCCAACCTAGGGATCAAACCCAGGTCTCCTGCATTGCGGGCAGATTTTTTACCAGCTGAGCCACAAGGGAAGCCCCGAATGTCAACAGCTAAGCATGATAGACTTTAATCCTCCCTCATAACCATTGAACAGGGGTGTTCCTGGCCAAGCAGGAGGCCTGCTATGAGGTAATTCAAGGATCCATGCTCTTGGCATCAACGGCTCCCCGCTCCTTTATGACTGTGGGGTTCTCTGCACTGAGCAGGCAAGTCGAGAAGGCAGCTCTTTTAACCACCTTGCCCTGGATGTGATAGCTCATTTTCCTGCTGTGAGAACCAGTCATGGGGGCCCCCAGGATGCAAGAGAGGCTGGGAGATGATGACTGAATGGTATGAGGAAGAGCTCGGTTTGCAGCAGCATCTCCGCCGGCTCCCTCTGTCTGGGGGTGGAGACAGCGGGGGCGGGGCTCACTCAGCTACCTGACCTCCTGGCCCCCCACTCTTCTCCAAGCCGTCTGCCAGTCAGTATGGCCAGGCCAGTTTCTGAGGGGGCTCCTGAAAAGGAGCAGAGGGAACACACATGGACACTGGCTAGGGAACGACCCAGGAAGAGACACTCCATGCTCACACCGTGGCCTCACACTCAGGCAGCCTCCTCCTCTCAAAGTCCCTCCAGTGACACCAGGCTCTGGCCTTTAGAGACACCGAGTGCCATGACCAGGCCTGCAGCATGGGTCTGAGGAGGGTCTGGGCAGATGTTTTCTGAGGCTCCTCCTGTCCTGGCCGAAGGAAGATGGGAGAGGTCTCACAGCGATCCCTCGGGGTTTTCTGGGCTGCTCTCCCTGGGTGCACTGGTTTCTGTGCTGGTAAAACCCCAAGTCCCTGGTGGTCAAGACCAGATCAAGGAGGAGAGGTGTGGATGCGATGGAGGGCGGGGATGGCTTATNGACCTGGCCCACTCCCAGCTAGTTCTGACCGATCTGCCTGCTCATGGCTCTTGTTACTCAGCATGAGGAACCCCTTCACCCAATCATCCAAGGATCTTTGTGGCCATTGTCTCCCCCCTCACTCTCCCCAAACTCCTGAGACCTGGAATTTGAACCTAGGAATCTTGACCCAATTTGGTATTCTTTGAAGACCCTTTGCTGATCAGCCAAACTCCTTGGCAGAACCTGGGGCTTTGTGGTGCCCTGGAGCCTGGAAACCAGGGCTATGGGGCAGATCTCTGGGCCCCAGAGCCTGAGGAAAGCAAGCCAGGACTTTGGCCAACCCTTCAGCCCCGGGAGGCTCCATACCTGTCACCCCCATCATTTCCCACTTGTCCTGGGGTGGAGGCTGGGGCCAGTGTGTGACATCACCCTCCTCTCCAGCCTGAATCACGTGTGGTTGGCTTGATCTGGGGCTCAGTATGTAACTCTGCTCTGAGTTATCACAGAGTCTGCATCTTGTCCACCATCTGGTCCCTGCCCCTTGGATGGAAGAGATACATGCATGGACTGAAGGGGGTGGGTGCAGGAGAGCATTCCAAGTCTACAGAGCCTTGGACCCTGGTGCTGAAATGGGTGTTAAAGAAGAAAGGCAGATTTTATAGGAGAATGGTGGCTGCCATTCTGCTGGGGAGAGGGGGAAATGGGGTGATGTAGGTCAAAGAGAACAAACTTTCAGTTGTAAGAAGAGTAAGTTCTAAGGATCTAACATACAGCCTGGTGGCTATAGTTAATAATATGGTATTAAAGACATGAACGTTTTCAGAGAGTAGATCTTAAACATTCTTACCATGCACACACAAAAGAGTTAACTATGTTCAATGTGAGGCAGTGGACGTGTTAATTATCTTGACCTTAATAGTCATGCCATTTGTATACGTATATTAAATCATCACATTGTGCACTTTAAATAAATACAATTATGCGTTAGTTGCTCTTCAATGAAGTTAAAAAAAAAAAAGCAGCTAGTATTCACTGCTTGACTCCCACCCTGTGAGTGGGGAATGAGAAGAAAGGACCTTCTCCCTCCCCTCACCTGCCCCATCCCACCCCCAGAGGGATGCCTGAGGGAACCCTAGTCCTGGATTTGGAACGGCTCTCAGCAGTGTGTGTGTTCCCAGGTGAGGTTTTGGGGAGGAGGCGACAATGGCCTATGTGCCTGGGTTCAGGTGCCTGTGTGGGTGCCCCTGTGTGAGCTGGGTGCTGGGCCTGTGAGGGTGAGAGTCAGGCGGTGTTGTGGCCTGCAGCCCATGAACAGGGCCTGGGGGACACAGCCACCTCTGATGACCCGGCCTTGGGACTTTGAAGTCCTCCTCCTTCCTGGAGGCTCCAGGCACAAGCAGCCCAGGTTTATTTGGTACAGGTTTATCTGGGGCTAATTTAGCTTGTTAAGATAATTGTGCCAGCAGCCGCAGCCTGAGGCCCCTGCCTCAGTAATTACCCTTATTCTCACCTCTTTCATCTCCAAGGTCTGCCCCCACCACCCCCAGTTTGCAGAGCCTTCCTGGGCCCCTCACTTGTGGTTCCTGGTGATGCTTTCACAAGGTCTCGTGTTTTTGTAAAAACTTGCAAAAGTACGTTACTTTGACCACAATCATTGAAGGCTGCTGTTTCTCCTCCCCCTGACTTGGCCTCTGTCACATTTTCCCTCCTGTCAGGTGGTACTGGAGTAATTGTGGGCGTTTTTGGGATCCAACACAAGGGAAACTTGTGTTGGCGATGCATTTAGTGTGGGTGAATGGGCAAACGTTTGCATGGGATGCAGTATACATATATAGCGTTTCATGATGAGGCTCCCGTTACTTCGATGTCTCCTTAGAGTTACTAGGGGAGGAATGATTTCCAGGAATTTACCTACTTCTCATGGTGTTGACTCACCTGGAGTGAGGCAGTGAGAATAGGTGTCCTATGGCTTGCAGGGTGGGAGGCTGTGGGAAGCACTAGAGAAACAAGATTTGAAGCCAGAAGCTAGACTGTGAAAAGTTCTTTTCATCTTACAGCTTATATGGGAAACTTGTCAAGGATTTACCCAACAGACAATAGTTCTAAAAATTCACATGAGGTTGGTCAAGAAGCTGAAATAAAGATTTCTAAATTCTGAGTAACAAAGTATGTAGTTTGATCAGTGATGTTAGTGGAAAGACTCTTCAATACTCTCTATAGAAAATGATGTTATGGGGACTTCCCTGGTGGGCCAGTGGCTATGACTCTGAGCTCCCAATGTAGGGGGCCTGGGTTTGATCCCTGGTTAGGGAACTAGAACCCGCATGCTGCAACTCAAAGATTCCACGTGCCTCAACTAAGTACTGGTGCAGCCAAATGAATAAATACAAATAAATATTTTTAAAAAAGAAAATGATATCATGAAATCATTGCCATATGATGAGACACTCAAAGAGAAGATGCAGCCCAAAATGTAGAGGATGACAAAGATACATCAGTGAGTGAGTTTACTAAAATATTATTTTTATTTTTTTGTGTGTATTTGTCAGCTTGTATTTAGTTGTTGTTTTGGCTGCACCGTGCAGCATGTGGGATCTTAGTTCCTCAGTTCAGTTGCTCAGTCGTGTCCAACCCTTTGCAACCCCACGGACTGCAGCACGTCAGGCTTCCCTGTCCATCAGCAACTCCTGGAGCTTGCTCAAACTCATCTCGATTGAGTTGGTGATGCCGCCCAACCATCTCATCCTCTGTCATCCCTTTTTCCTCCTGCCTTCAATGTTTCCCAGCATCGGGGTCTTTTCCAATGAGTCAGTTCTTCGCATCAGGTGGCCAAAGTATTGGCGTTTCAGCTTCAGCATCAGTCCTTCCAATGAATATTCAGGAGTGATTTCCTTTAGGATTGACTGGTTTGATATCCTTGCAGTCCAAGGAACTCCCAAGAGTCATCTCCAACACGACTGTTCAAAGGCACCAACTCTTCAGCACTCACTCAGCTTTCTGTATAGTCCACCTCTCACATCCATACATGACTACTGGAAAAAACATAGCTTTGACTAGACAAACCTTTGTGGGCAAAGTAATGTCTCCACTTTTTAATATGCTGTCTAGGTTGGTCATAGTTTTAAAAGATTTGCTCCTTGGAAGAAAAGCTATGACCAACCTTAGTTCCCCAACCAGGGATCAAACCTGTGCTCCCTGCATTAGAAGTACAGAGTCTTAACCTCTGGACCACCAGGGAAGTCCCTTTGTCAGCTTTTTAAAATATGAATGAGTAATGAGACTTCTAGAAAAGAATGAGAAGTATTTTAAAGAAATATTCACTTTTTAACCAAGTTTTGTATTTTGTGTTTGGTTTCTTAAAAATGGCCCTTTAAGTTGTGTAAGTTTCAGGCCCCACAAAACTTGAATCCATTTTGGTGCTGCTGATATGCCTATGGGGATGGGATGAGGGACAGGAAGTTGCCTTGAGAACCCCTGCTCCCTGCCCCAAGCCCCAAGGATGGCCCCGGTCAGGAGCCAGGGCTACGGAGGGAACCGAGTGGACTTGGCCACTGTTCACATCTTCCCTGTGGCCCAGGAGGACCTGCTGGGACAGCTGGGCTTCTTTGCAAAACCCCTCCGACTGGCAGAACCTCCTGAATGTAGGAGCTGAGTGAGCTGGGATCTTAAAGGTCGTTAGGTCTCTCTCTGTGTGCATCTGCAGACAGCGCAGGAGGACCAGAGAGTGGAAGACATTCCTACACCATTGTTACCAAGTATTTCTATTGAATGACTATTTCTTTAATGTTCATCTCCCTGTGTAGACTGTAAGCTCTGTGAGGACAGGACCGTTGTTTGTATCTCTCACCACTGTAATCCCAGAACCCAGCATAGTAGCTGGTACAGAGGGCTGCTTCATAAACTTTCATCAGAAGAATGAGTTGAATAAGTAAATATATACAGGAGGGCAGATGGAGGGAGCCAGGCAGGGCTGCCAGGTCCTTCTCTCTAAGTCATGAGTTCCAGGAGGCCCTTAGCAGACTTGTAGATGGGATGTCTCTGTGTGTGGGTGTCCATGGATGTGTCCTCTTAGGGCTGTCTGTGCCACTGAGGAACTGAAAGGCTGTGAGCGACGGGTGAGGGGTGATGAATGGCATGACAATGACAGAGGAAGGAGGAAGGGATTTAGGTGAAGAGGATGATGAGAAAACTAGCAATTCTCATCAACCTGAACACAAACCCCAGAAACCAGGAAGGGCTGTAAGACATTGAAAAGATGGCACCAGTCATGTGCCCAGAGTGGATGAGACTGGGTGCCAGCCCCATGGAGGTTCAAGGGTGGGAAGGGCCTAAAGATCTAGAGACCGCTAAAAATGTTGGGCTACTGTCCACTGGGGCATCTTGGCTTGTCACCCCCACTGCCATGCTAATGTGTAGTGTGTGTAGAGGGCGTGCGAGGGAAGAGAGGAGGACTCTGGACCCTAGTGTCCACTTGGTTCAAGGACTCTGCTTTCATTAGTTTTCCATACTTAAGTCCCTCTACAGAGCATCCTGACAGTAGAAAAGATTTGAAAACGACCTATTTGGAACAAGCCATTTCAAAGTCAGTTTCTAGCCTCTCTGTGTAGGTTTTTAATGCATCACATACCAATTTTTAAAAAAACTGACTGCACTGGGTCTTAGTTGTGGCATGTGGGATCTAGCTCCCTGACCAGGGATTGAACCCCAGGCCACTGCATCAGGACTGCAGAGTCTTAGGGACCACGTAGGAAGTCCTCCAATCATTTTTTAGTGCAATACTATTAGTTTATATTTTTTAAGAAAATCTAAAATCAGAGTAATTTGTCTTGAAACCACGCAGAGAGTTCTATACTACATTAAAATTCCAACGAGAACAAAGGGACACTCATTTAGAAAGCTTTTTTCTTTTTTACATTTCCATAATTCTCAAGAGGAGAGAGAAAACACTCATCAACACAGCAAGCTTCTTCTGAAGCTCTAGTTCTACAAGTAGAACTAGATACAACTCACCGATGGTGTGGGATCACCATCTATACCCAATGAGAGTAAAGGAGGCTTTAGTTAAACAGAAAGGAATGCTTACTATCAATAGAAAGGTCTCAGTCTCTGCCCACTTCTGCCAGAAAAAAGCTTAAAAAGCTATTAATAAATTAAAAATCTATTAAGAGATTTTTTTTCTCCCCACTATGATGGTATCAAAAGAATTTGATGTTAGTTTATAACTCTCTCTACATTTGTTCCCCTGAATGGTATGGAGTCAGAAATAGCTTCCACAGCAATGAGAAAAATTTGCACACAAATGCACTTGACTTAACAATGATACCTTAATTTTTCTCCAGGATTGTATTAAAAAGATCAGATAGTATTTAATTTCAGAGTTAATTACCTTTCTTGTTATCCTTTGAATAGTAACTCACATGAATAACTACCTGAATAATTATTTTAAAATGTTTGTCTCCTAATGATTTGTTCTGAATTAATATCAAGTTTAATGTTTGCCTGGAGAATTCCATGGTCAGAGGGGCCTGGCAGGCTGCAGTCCATGGGGTTGCGAAGAGTTGGACGCAACTGAGAGACTTTCACTCTCATTTCATGTTTGTATGTCTATAAATGAATGTTTTGCTTAATATTTTATCTGTTTAATTTAATTTTTTTTTAACTTTATTTTTGGCTGTGCTGGGTCTTTGTTGCTATGGGCAGGCTTTCTCTAGTTGTGGTGAGTGGGGACCACGCTAGTTTCAGGGCTCAGGTTTCTTCTTATGGGGGGGTTCTCTCATTGTGGAGCACAGGCTGTAGAATGTTGAGTAGTTCTAGAGTTGTGGTGCATGGGCTTAGTTGCCCCATAGCATGTGGGATCTTCCTGGACCAGGGATTGAATGCATGTCCCCTGAACTGGCAGGTAGACACCCAACCACTGGAACACCAGGGATGTCCTCTGTTTATTTAATTTTTGAGATTGAGTTTAATGTTTAGTTTGATTTAAAATGTTATTAATAATTCTGAACCCTTAAAATACATATATTAAGTAATTCTGTGTTTTGGTGTTATACAAAAGCTAAGTACAACCCATACTGCAATGACTATATGGAAAGATAACCTTGTCCTGACACAAAGGATGAAATTCAGAGAAGCTAAGAGCGCTTAGCGGAAGGTCACATGGCTGTTTAGTGAGTGGCAGAGAACGGCATAGGAATCCGGCTCTTGCTATGCTAAGTCTACACCATGTGCTCCCACTCTGCACTCCCCCAGGCCCTCCTCATCTGTGTTCCTGGTCACAGCTCTGTTGCAACCCCAACCCTAATGCAGGACTGCAAGGCTGAGTACCACTGCTCTTAGGGATGATGAAACCATCGGACTCAAAACTCTCTTTTGACCATCATCTCCCAGGGTCCCGAAAGCCCACAGAGGTGGTTGCTAGGGACCCAAGAAGAGACAGAAATGGTGGTCAAGAGTCAATCAGTCATAGGGGCAGAGTCTGACCTTCCACGAGAGGGCTAGATGAAGAACCGGGTGGTGTCTGCTGCCTGCCTTGCACACTGTGGTGCTCTGCGTGGTGATGCACGCGCCCTGCGCTCGGTGCCCAGCCGGCTCTGCGCTCACTGCTGGGGGATATCCTGCCGAATGGGAGCCGTGCCTGGTCCGTGGTGTGTCACATGTGTCGTGTGAAGGCCCAGATTAGAGCACTTTCCCAGAGAGACCTCAGGGGCTGATCCTGGTGACCCTGATCTATCCCGTAGCTTCAGTCTGGGTCTGACTTGCTCACAAACATCACCCTCAACTCCCAATTCGCAGGCTGAGGACCCCATTCCGGGGCAGGCCCAGCTGCAGGCCGCTCTGCTAATTAATGACTGCTGATTGGCCCCAGAGGCGCACTCATTATGCCCAGTAGAGATCAAAGCTGGGCCCAATAATCTGCTAAACGAGATGTCAGATTAGGGCATTCTTCTGGGCTATTAGAAAGATTTTTCTCCCTGGGTAAAGGCCTGTCAGGGCATATGACCCCATCGCCCACCATGAGCTGAGCCAGAGTGGCGTTCTGCAGCCTTTCTGCTCCTCTTACATCGAACGTGGCCATTTAATGGACAGCCCCGCCCCGGGGGCTCGAATGATCCCCGGGGAGGTCACAGAATGAGAGGAAAGTCATGTTTGGGCAGAATCACCTTTGTCTCTTTATTCTTGGGATTGCTGAGGGTTAGGGGGAGCTGTGGATCTTTCTGGACCCCTGTGCTTTCAGCTGAACTATGGGCATACTGCCTCAGTTTACCTCCTAGGGCTGGGGGTCAAGTTTAATGTTGGTACCACCCCCTCTTCTCAGGAACAGGCCGCAGACTGACATTTGTTTCAAACTGAAAGCCCCAATCCAGCTTTCTTACTCCAGGTTTGAGAATGGAGCCCTAGTTTTTTTAAAATTAGTGCTAATAGCTATTGGTGGCTACCATTGCAGAGAATGTCAGGCACTGTGCTGACTAAATTCTGATTTTATTTATACTGTCTCAAAACACTAGGTATCATTAACATCCTGTATTATACATGACGAGAACAAGGCTCAAAAATTGTCCAAGTCACACAGTTTAACTCAGTAGCAGCTCCCAGTGGTAGATCGTGATCGGCTGAAGTCAAGCAGGAAGTTGATTGGTTTAGAAACAAGCACATGACCTCGTTTTGTCCAATGAGAGAGCACTAATCGCTAGTTTTCAAGGGAGTTTCGGGAAAAGGAGCTCTTTCTCCCTGGATAGTATGGGGTGTGGAGTGGATGTCTGGAACTGCTGAAGCTATTTTTCTCTCACCCATGAAGAATCTGAAACTGTTGCAGGTGGATAGCATGGGACCATATGGTGCCCACATGGTATATCTTTGAAACTGTAGTTTGAGCTATTGAATTAAACTTAGCTAAATGAGTGAGTGGGCCTTCCAGGTGGTACTAGTGGTAAAGAACCTGCCTGCCAATGCAGGAGATGTAAGAGAGGTGGGTTCTGTCCCTACGTGGGGAAGATTCCTTGGAGGAGGCTATGGTAACCCACTCTAGTATTCTTTCATGGAGAATCACATGGAGAGAGTAGCCTGGTGGGATACAGTCCATAGAGAAGCAAAGAGTTGAACGCGACCTAAGCGACTGAGCATGCAGGCAAATGAATGAATATATTGTCTTTACTGTTCAAGCCAGTTTGAGTCCTACTTCCTGGGACTTGCAAATAAAAGTCTGGTACTTGGCCCCTGTTCCGGAGGGACCAGACCTGTCCATTAGGTCTGGGCCCCAAGAGTCAACCCTGGGATGAGCCCACCTGGGAAGCCAGGGGGCTGCTGGAAGCAGTCATGGCAGTTTGCCACATACTGTGGTTACCACCTGTTGGCCACTGTCCCAGCTGCCACCTTAACCCAACTTGGCTACAGCCTCACCTGCCACCTTTGCTTTGCCTAATCACCCATGGTACTGGTCCAACTCACTATCTCTCACCATCCTCCTTCCCGCCTAGCCTTGTTGATATACCCAGAGCCAGCTCAGGGCTGAACCAGCCCTCTGTGTTGGTTAGGAGTAGGTTTGATTGCAAGAAACAGATACTCAAAGTGACAATGACTTAAACAAGATAGGAAGCTCTTTTAATAAGAATTATGTAACATTCTGGAGATTGAGACTCATGGTTGGTGTGGCCACTTGGCTCCACCACAGTGTTCATTTGTACCTATTTTTGTCACTATTTTTACATAGATCAGCTTTGCCAGAGATTTGTCTGCTTTATCAGTCTTTTCAGAGAACTAGGTTTTTGGTTTTATTGATGCTTGCTTATGCCCATTTTCTATTTCATTAATCTCTGTCCTTATCTTTAATATTTCTTTCCTTCTACATTATTTGAGCTTACTTTGCTGTATCCCTCCTCCCTAACTTGAGCTGGACAACTAACTCTAAGTTGTAGCCTTTACTTGTCTTACCTAAGCCATAAACTCTCTAACATCCCTCTAGTTGTATTAAGAAATGTAGAAATGTTATTTTAATTATTGTTAGGGTCATTTCCATTATAATTTTTTTTTAACATGAACTATTTAAGTTGGTGATGGACAGGGAGGCCTGGTGTGCTGCGATTCATGGGGTCGCAAAGAGTCAGACACTACTAAGTGACTGAACTGAACTGATTTAGAAATATATTTATCAGTTTATAAAATAATGTCTTAAAATTATTTCTTGCTATCAATTTCTAATTTCTAGAAATTTTCAGTCTAAAATGTTTCATAAAAAAGTGAATAATATAATGACTGAATGAAGTGTTCTATATTTGTCCACTAGACTAAGAGTGTTAATTTAAACCACAACTAATAGTGTCTCTGCCCTTGCAGTTATGGAGACATCTGCTATGATTGTGGAAATGTTGGTTTCTTTTGGTAGTTCTGTGAAACTTCATATATTTTGAAGTCATGTTACTAGGTGCCTACACATTAAAAAATTGTATATCTTCCTAGTAAATTTCCTTTCATTATTATAGATTGACCCTGTTTATTCCTAATGATGCTTTTTCCTTAAAATCTATTTTATTAGATATTGATATTGCTGTACCAGCTTTCTTGCAGTAATTATTGTTTCTGGTATATTTTGAATTACCCATTTATTTCACACTTTCTGGGACCATATATTTTAGTGTGTCTCTTGTAAATAGCAGATAGCTAGATTAAAAAGAGCCAACTTAACAATCTCTGGCTAGGTTGGCTCATGTTACATTTTTTGACTTCTGCTGTTTTGTTTATCTGGGAGTGTCTTAATTTCTCCTTCATTTCTGAAGGATAGTCCTGTTGGATAGAGAATTCTTGATTGACAGTCTCTTGTATATGATGAGTTTGTTTTTTCTCTTGCTGTGTTCAAGATTCTCTTCTTGTCTTTGGTCAATTTGGCTATGATGTATCTAGGCATAGATGATCTAAATATGGCAAGTCTGGAATTAGATTCTCCTCTCCTTGAAGGGTTTGCTGTTGCTTTTGGCTTGCTTTGTGACTCTGCTGGACTAACTCTGTAAAAGCTGTATTTCCTGTATACACAGCCATTGAAGTCTCTGCTGGGTCAGCCTAGTGACTAACTAATGATTGGCCAGAGATATCCTTAAGTGCTTTGAACAAAATTTTCTAGATTTTTCCATGTTGACACACGAATCTCTAGAGCATTTACTTCAACCTCTGTATAGTATTCCATTATGTGAATGTACCTACAGTTACTCATCTTTTTATCCAATAGTGGACATTTAAGTCATTTCTAGTTTTTTGATATGACACGGAATGTGGCATAGAATGTCTTTGTGTGTCACCTCTAGTTCATGTGGGAGAATTTCTACCATATCCATCTAGATTTGTAATTGCTGGGTGATAGAATGCATATTCTCAACCACAGGATACATTGCCAAACTATTCTTCAAATAACTGTACTCATTTATGTGTACATTTTTTGTGTGTGTGTGTGTGTGTGTGTGTGTATTTAATTTAGCTTAAAGTTGACCTCAAAAGCTTTCTTCCGAGGGCCTCTTGCGTTTCTCCTGCCCCACTGTGGAATGCTGTTTATTTTTGACCCGTTGCATTTCCTTTGCTTTGCCTTGTGCCATTGTTAGTTTAAATGTCCCTTCTCAACTACAAGACTCAATTTTTCCTAGAGGATATGGACCATGGCTTGTTTATCAGAGCATACCCCGCCCCAAAGGAATCAGATATACTGCATTCACTAAATTGAATGATTCATGATTTCAGTGCCTTTTTTTTTGATGTGGTACAGATCTGGTCCCATAGGGGAGCTTTCAGCTTTCCCTCTTTCTCCCCTTGATATTTCAACTCAGCTAAGTTCACCCCATATTACTGAGCACCTAAGTCTGGAGGTACTTACTTTGAAATGGGTTAGGGCTGGGATCTTGGTTGTCTCGTGGAAATTTTGGCTAAACTCCTCTTCCTGCTGTGAAACACAAGCTTCCCCTTGAGCTGCCAACTCAGGCAAACATCTTTGGGGGAAGGTGGTCATCTGAGATTTGGAATAATTTGGATGTTGCTTGGAAGTAGTTAACCTTTGCTTAGCCAACCTTTCTTCATGGAAGTACTATAAGACAGTGAGAAAACCATATTAGGAGAGACATTCAAACAAAACATTTAAAATCACATCATTCACGTTTAAAGACCACTTTGGTAGCTACAACTCATTCTTAGTTGGTTCTTGAAGAAGTTCCCCAAGGACTGCTCCTGATCACACCTGGTTTCCATTACTGTACTTAAAAGAAGTAAAGCTGCCTTTCTTCAAAGGTACTGGGAAGCACGATAATTCACTCTGTCCTGCCCCTAGGTTGTCCAGATGAGCTTGTCTGACAGTTTCATGTGATCACAGCTATCCACAGCCCCTCACGAAGGCACATTCTGTCCAGAAAGAAACAAATAATTGGCCTGCCAGTTTACAGTGCCAACGGGATTCAGCACATACCTCCTTGGGTATTGCCATCTGCTCTGCACACTTGGTTGGCAGTCTTGTCTCATGTGCCACTTCCTGGATGCAGGCACGTTCACCTTGTACAAATGGAACTGCCTGCAGTTGCCTGGGCCCCTGGATGGAAGTCCCACCCCCTTGATCGATAGAAGAGAACTGGGAGAGAGCCAGATGTTGGTATCCTTTGGGGGAGTACGCAGGTGTCCTAAGAGAGAGGCTATTCTTGGGACTAACGTGGTGGTCCAGTGGTTAAGAATCTGCAATGCAGGCATGTTTGATCCCTGTTGAGGGAATTAAGACCCCACATGCCTCAGGGCATAAGCCCACGTGCCACAACTAAGACACAACACAGCCAAATAAATGGTGGTGGTGGTTTGGTCACTCAGTCATGTCCGACTCTTTTGAGACCATGGATTGTAGCCTGCTGGGCTCCTCTGTCCGTGGAATTCTCTAGGCAAGAATACTGGAGTGGGTTGCCATTTCCTTCTCCAAATAAATAAATAAATATTAAAAGAGAGAGAGAGAGAAAGAGAGGCTGTTCTTTCCTTTTCATTGGAGAGGGAAAAAGAGTCCTTTCTCTTCCTTAAAGCCAAAGGAGGTAGACACCAAGAGATCCGTTCTTTTTTTCCAACTGAAGTACATATAGTTCAGTTGAACTATACAGTGTTATACTAATTTCTCCTTGTAAAAGCCTTTTTATATTTTGCAGGGGCTCACAAAATGAGAGAGGGGACTTTCTGGTGTGCTCCTGTGTGCCGTGAATAGGAGAGAGGAGGATACGAGAGAGCTGGTAGAGTGGAGAAGGAGCAGCCGCTCTCCCGCTCTTGAGGTCCCGAGTTTCCGGTGGGTTTAGTGGATGCCAGATAAGACACCTGNTGGGGGAAGGTGGTCATCTGAGATTTGGAATAATTTGGATGTTGCTTGGAAGTAGTTAACCTTTGCTTAGCCAACCTTTCTTCATGGAAGTACTATAAGACAGTGAGAAAACCATATTAGGAGAGACATTCAAACAAGACATTTAAAATCACATCATTCACGTTTAAAGACCACTTTGGTAGCTACAACTCATTCTTAGTTGGTTCTTGAAGAAGTTCCCCAAGGACTGCTCCTGATCACACCTGGTTTCCATTACTGTACTTAAAAGAAGTAAAGCTGCCTTTCTTCAAAGGTACTGGGAAGCACGATAATTCACTCTGTCCTGCCCCTAGGTTGTCCAGATGAGCTTGTCTGACAGTTTCATGTGATCACAGCTATCCACAGCCCCTCACGAAGGCACATTCTGTCCAGAAAGAAACAAATAATTGGCCTGCCAGTTTACAGTGCCAACGGGATTCAGCACATACCTCCTTGGGTATTGCCATCTGCTCTGCACACTTGGTTGGCAGTCTTGTCTCATGTGCCACTTCCTGGATGCAGGCACGTTCACCTTGTACAAATGGAACTGCCTGCAGTTGCCTGGGCCCCTGGATGGAAGTCCCACCCCCTTGATCGATAGAAGAGAACTGGGAGAGAGCCAGATGTTGGTATCCTTTGGGGGAGTACGCAGGTGTCCTAAGAGAGAGGCTATTCTTGGGACTAACGTGGTGGTCCAGTGGTTAAGAATCTGCCTTGCAGTGTAGGCATGTTTGATCCCTGTTGAGGGAATTAAGACCCCACATGCCTCAGGGCATAAGCCCACGTGCCACAACTAAGACACAACACAGCCAAATAAATGGTGGTGGTGGTTTGGTCACTCAGTCATGTCCGACTCTTTTGAGACCATGGATTGTAGCCTGCTGGGCTCCTCTGTCCGTGGAATTCTCTAGGCAAGAATACTGGAGTGGGTTGCCATTTCCTTCTCCAAATAAATAAATAAATATTAAAAGAGAGAGAGAGAGAAAGAGAGGCTGTTCTTTCCTTTTCATTGGAGAGGGAAAAAGAGTCCTTTCTCTTCCTTAAAGCCAAAGGAGGTAGACACCAAGAGATCCGTTCTTTTTTTCCAACTGAAGTACATATAGTTCAGTTGAACTATACAGTGTTATACTAATTTCTCCTTGTAAAAGCCTTTTTATATTTTGCAGGGGCTCACAAAATGAGAGAGGGGACTTTCTGGTGTGCTCCTGTGTGCCGTGAATAGGAGAGAGGAGGATACGAGAGAGCTGGTAGAGTGGAGAAGGAGCAGCCGCTCTCCCGCTCTTGAGGTCCCGAGTTTCCGGTGGGTTTAGTGGATGCCAGATAAGACACCTGGCCTCGAGTTCTTTCCTGTTACCCGCTCCTGCCTTCCCCTTTCTCCCTTCCTTCTACCTCCTCCCCCTTCCCCAACCCCTCCTTCCCACCCTCCCCACCTGTTGAGTGAGAAGTACCAGCAACAAATGGCCCTTTGCTTCTTGCAGGGCCTTCTGAAGAGCCCAGACGTGCATCCCATGAGAGGGCCAGTGCGAGGATGCCTGCCGCACCGGGGGCACAGAGGTCATTCGGCTTCACTAAATAATTAGCAGAGACAACCAGCCTCGAGAGGATTTCAGCCTGACTTAGAAGTTATGTCCTCTCTCCTTCCCTTCTGTCCCAAACACTTGATGACCTGAACCTAGGAGGAGGTGGGGGAAAGTGTTTGGAGACCAGTTCACATCCCTTTTCCATCACAAGTAACTGTGGCTACAGCTCTGGCCTCTCCTGGGAAAGGGAGGAGAAGAAACAAACCAGTGACAGAAGTGGGTCTTGATGAACAGAACCAGATTGTCCTGGGAACTCAAGGAGATTGAAAGGTATGGGTTGGACTAAGTTATAGTGAAGGGAACCTTTAACCAATGAGCAAAGGAACTTGTCATAGTATAGATAGGGGACGATAAAACATATAGAAATGATTTTGTGCTTATTTCCTACTAAGTTGAGACTCTTCAATAAATCATTTTTATTTGTGAATTCTTGAAGGGTCAACATATAGTTCTAGCGATTCACAGGCCCTAGACCTGAGCAGGAATGGCTTAAGGTTAAGCTTTTTAAAGATAAACGAAACCTCCAAAAAGAGACCTAATTGTGGGAAAATGGCTTTTGAACCAGGAAACATGAGTATTATGAGACTGTTCACAATGGGAACTCAAACAGAACTGGCGTCATTCTAGAGAAGGAGTGAGGAGACGCGGCAGGTGGCCACGGTGGGCTGTGTGCTCACCAGAGTCAAATCGGGGCAGAAACTAAAGTGAGCAATAGTAAATGAGTGCGTTCACAGAGAAGACCACCACACAGAGGCAAACAGAGGTGCTGGGAGGGGAAGCTGGGCTCCACCTTGCCTCAATCTCAGTTCTCTTTTCTTTCCTCCTGTCTCTTTACGACTGAATTGCTCCCACATCTGTGATTCATGGGATCCAGGCTCAGTGGTGCGGGTTCAAGAGAATAGAGAAGCCAAACATGATGTCATTAGAACTTCAGTTCCGTTCTTAGGTTTCTCAGTCACGAAAGTCGATACTCCTGAGCCCACTTGTCCGTTTCTCTCTCTGCCTCTGTGCCTCCCCAGGGCACAGCTTTCTCCTCTCCTCAGCCCTCTGCCTCAGAGCTATCAGTGCCTCTCGGGTGTTTCTCTCCCTTCTCCTTTTACTTCTAATTCTGCTTGTCAAAGGCCCAGAGAAACCACCGTTCTTGGCAAAGATGTCTTCAAGGGTGGGAAGGAGAGTCGAAGAAGTGGGCCAGCCGGGGTCCCCTTAGCAGGAGAGCGCTGGTGGGAGGCCTGGAGCAATCACTGATTAATAATTGTACCCTGTCAAACAGTAAGGTAGGTTCTTTGTGGCCAGATGACCCTGACTAGGATGCTGTGATTCAGAGTGAGTTATTCAACCTCTCTGAGCCTCAGGTTCTTTAATTTTAATTGGGTATGATGATTCCTACCTCATGGGCTTGGCTGTGAGGGTTGAATGAAAAGCACAGGTCTCCTTGAGCCCAGTGGCTGGGCGTATCTCTCTGTGGCCCCCAGGGACACGGGAGTGCAGCCACCTAGAGCCCAGGATGAGGGGCTTCTCCGCAGTCCCTGAATCTAGCTTCCCAGGGCCAGAGATTCCCTCTCAGCTGCTCTGGGCTCTCTCTCTGACTCCCTGCTTCTTCCTCAAGACCCGGCTCACCTGTCTGGGGGCTTCCCTGCTTTCCTTAGGTGTGGGAGGAAGGTGCATTTCATCTGACGGCCTGGTTAGTTTGATTTGATGTTCCTTGACTGTGCACCTGTGATCCCCTGAGTCTTGCTGTGGGAGGCTGGGGCATTAGCTTTCGAGGTGTCAACCTGGGGGGCTGGTTGGGAAACATTCCCTCTTGGACATTCAGGCAGAAGGGCTTCCCTGCTCCAGCCGATGCCCCAAATCTCCAAGCAAATGCCTTCTCTGAGCCCAAGGTCTCTGCCCTTGCTCTGTTCTCTTTGCTGCTCTGACTGGGCCATGTCCCCTGGGTCCCCTCAGTTGGCTGGGCCCTTACTGCCTGCCCACGACAGAGACCCTGAGGCCAGCAGTGCTTCCCCCCTCTGATACGGCCCTGGGACTGCCTGGAAATATGGCTTTGGGGATCAAAGGTAGAAATCCGAGGGCCAGAAGGAAGGAAAGGAGGAAGAAAGGGAGGGAACAAGTCAGTCACTGCTCCATCTCAAGAGCTGTGATGCGATGCTCCTGGGATTCTGCCTGTAAAGGTGAGTGCCATGCCTGACACATGTGTAAGTGCCCCACAAATGTGTCAGGTGGCTATTGATCTAATATGTCTGCTGATTCACTTATGAAAGTCAAAAGGAGGAAATACCTGCCACCCTTGCTTCTCTTGTCTGTCTCAGGGCTAGCACAGAGAGCATGTGAGATGAACTTTCGGCGCTCAGTAACTCTTCACCGAAGATATTCTGACGCTGACATGGGTCCACCTTCTCCCTGTTGGTGCACAAAGCAGGACAGTGTGAACAGGATGGGGAGGCCCAAGGACTGCGGAGTGAGACGCTGTTTAACCTACTTAGTGAATCTGCTGCTTAGAAACACAAACGAATACCGAGTGTGCTAATTACGAATGACAACAGGGTTTGCTGGTTTTCAACACCTGTCAGTCATCTCATTCTAATCTCCTGACAGCCCCTGAGATGAGGCGAGCATTCTTCCTGGATTTACAGATGTGCTGCTGAGATGGCCAGGGAAGTGGAGGGCTGTGTAAGTTTGCACAGCTGAGCACAGATTCCAACCCAGGTCTGAATGTCACCGCCTCCTGGGCAGGCTGCTCTTCCCCTCACATGTGGGCTCCTTTTGTCTCCAACCGTGGAGGGATGACCACTCTCAGCACCCACAGGAGGAGGGACCTACCCCAGGTCTCAGGAGGCTCCTCATGCTGACCCTGTTCAGCCCCTTAGGCTGGTAAACTAGGGCTGTGGGTTGGGCAGGAGCACTGGCCTTGGAGTAGGACAGCTCTGGGGTTCCAAACCCAGGCACTTACCATCCATGACTTTAAGAAGGTCACCTTCTGTGCCTGGGCCTCATTTCCTTCGACTATAAAATAGACAGCTAGTGGGAACCTGCTGTACCTAGCACAGGGAGCTCAGCTCAGTGCCCTGTGGTGACCTAGATGCATAGGATGGGGGGTGAGGGCAGTCCAAGAGGGAGGGGTACATGTATGCATATAACTGAATCACTTTGTTGTAATGCAGAAACTAACACAACATTGGAAAGCAACTATAACCCAATTTAAAAAGAGCAGTGAGGGACCCAGGGAGTGGGGGTGCGTCATAATTCCAGTTTTTTATACTTGCTGTGAGTTTCTCAGATTTGCTCCATAAATGTCCATTTAACTCTGTTCATTTAACNCCATCCATGACTTTAAGAAGGTCACCTTCTGTGCCTGGGCCTCATTTCCTTCGACTATAAAATAGACAGCTAGTGGGAACCTGCTGTACCTAGCACAGGGAGCTCAGCTCAGTGCCCTGTGGTGACCTAGATGCATAGGATGGGGGGTGAGGGCAGTCCAAGAGGGAGGGGTACATGTATGCATATAACTGAATCACTTTGTTGTAATGCAGAAACTAACACAACATTGGAAAGCAACTATAACCCAATTTAAAAAGAGCAGTGAGGGACCCAGGGAGTGGGGGTGCGTCATAATTCCAGTTTTTTATACTTGCTGTGAGTTTCTCAGATTTGCTCCATAAATGTCCATTTAACTCTGTTCATTTAACACATTCCTCAAGCCCACCCAGGAAGAGTCCGTGCGGGGTAGGGAAGGCCTTACGGCAGATGTCAGATGAGAGAAATGCTGAGGGGAGTGGAGGCTGGAAAGGAGAAACTCAGCATATTCTTCAAACAGAGGTCCTTTGCACGAATCCATAGGCCTTTGCAGTTTTCCAAGTGCTTTGCACACTTAACCTGGGAGAGCTGGTACCCCATTTTATTAATACAATTGATGCTACTGAAGCCTGGAAGCGGGGAAAGAATACTAGTGAATTCTTGTTCCATGCCCAGCTTGCACTGGGCACTCTGGCACCTTCTAGAGGCCCTCCCTATGGAGTCAGTGTTATTGTACCCGTTTACTCTTGAGGAGACTGAGGCTCAGAGAGGAGTAATTTGCCCGTGATCACACAGCTACCAGATAATGGAACTAGGTTTGATACCTGGGGGGCTCTGANGGTGCTCTTCCGCCTCTTCATTTCATGGCCCGCTCTTACTTCAGATCTCAGTCTGAATGTCACTTCCTCCAGGAAGCCCTCTGAAACCAGGCTGGCGGACCTCACGGTGCCCCGAACTTCCCTTTTCAGTCTTGTTCCTACCCTGCCCCATTTCCCTATCATGGTTTCCCTGCGCGGAAAGAAAGAAATGTGGCTCCCTCACGCTGGGGCCTTGGCGGCAGGCCCCGCAGAGGATTTGCACCACTCACAGCCTTGCGGGTGGGTGGGGGGAGGAAGGGTCACTGGCGTTCTGACCCACCGAGCCACCCTCTGGGAGCCAGGAGAAAGGGGATTTAGCCAATCCCGAGGTCAGGACTTTCCTGCCAGGATCGCTTTTCTCTCCACTGTGGTTTTCATTATTTTTCATTCCCAGACTATTTTGGAAGGTGGCTGCCATGGGAACTGAGTCTTTGGAAAGCCCCGGCCTCTTTTCCCCTCCTGCCCAGCGGCTCCCCCCCCCACCCCCGCCCCTTCCATCTCTATTCCCTCTTAATTGGTTTTTAGTTCCCTGGCTTTCAGGCTGGTCTGTTTATTTTGATTGCAGCTCACAGAACAAATCCTTAATGAAGCAGCTTGTGGGGAGGGCCATTAGCAGCCGCCTGCCCCTAGGGAGTGGGGGAGGGGCTGGACCAGAGACTCTGCCAGGGCCGCCCGGGAGGAGGCGGTGGCCAGGCACACGGGGCGGCAGTCTGGGGTTCGGGACCAGTCTTCCTTCACGTACAGTTGGGGAGGGAAACAGAGCGGGTCCTCCCCTAGCTGTCTGCAGCCTCAGGCCGGAAGACCCCACAGCTCTTTTAAACAACCCTTCGCAGGGCTCCCACAAGTCCTCCCAGGGACCCGGAAGTGGTGCATTCTGTAGATTAGGGGAGTGGGGCTCAGAGAGGTAGAGGGGCCTAAGGCACCCTGCCAGCAAGCCCGTGATCAGGAGCCATCGGACCTGTCTTTTTCCTTGTATTCCCCGTTTCCCAGGAACGTCACACAGCCTTAGGCCGAATCCGCAGTGTATGGTTCCAGCTAGGCTCTTCCAGACCCTGGCTTTGGGAGCCAAGACCTCCTTGTCTGGTGCCTTGGTTTCACCTGTGACTCTAGTGTGGAGCCATCTGGGCCTTACACTACTTATTGGACAGCTTCTCAGACTGGGTAAGACTGTGTGTGCCCTCAAAGAGGAATATGAACGTGGGTTGCTATGGTGAATGTACAGAAAAATACAGAGTTTTCCTAGCTGTAACCAGACTAGAAGCCCCCCAGGCTCTTTGACTGTCCGTCCTCAGGGTGACCTCAGGGGATATGGGTAGTTTTCCCTTTCATATTGACCTCATTCTGCCAGAGCCATTAATTTTAGAAGCAAAGATGCATAGGGTGTTGGAATGGAAAGCTGCCTTAGAGGGCAAGCCCAGTGGCTTTCAAACTGGTGTTAGGAGCTCCAGCTGCAGGACTGGGAGTCTGAGGACAGTAGCAGGGGGAGCCGGCCTTCTCCCCACCGCTAACTTCAGTTCAAGGGACTCAGCTTTTATCTGCTCCGTGTCATGGGTTCTCTCTCTCTCTTTTTTTTTTTTTAGAAAAGAGGGCTTCCTTTCTGTCCTGGTCATGGTTGGCTCTCCAGAGTACATTCAGATCAGATGGCCATGCCCCTTTCCTTTTCAGTGACTGGTTGGAAAGAGACACTTTTGACCAATGAGGTCTGATAGGGCCCTGTGGGAAAAGCTTCTTGCTCCTAAAAATCAAACACAAGAAATAACATTCCTCTTTATTCTTGGCTAGGGGAGTGCCTGGTCATGATGTCTGGTACTGTGGTAGCCATCCGGTGCCCCTGAAGGAAGCCAGTTCAAGGACAGAGCTAATCCACAGAAAACTGCCGGGGGCCTGATGACCTTGGTGGGCAGCTGACCATACCAAACCGAAGTGGTCCTGTCTTTGGACTTTATCAGATGACAACTTTATTGTTTAAGCCTGATGGAATGTACTACCTTTTGGTTTTTGATTTTTGTTGTTTGTTTGCTTGCTTTTATAATTTTTTTGTGTATGTGCTAAGTTGCTCTGTGTGTCTCTTTGTGATGCTATGGACTGTAGCCCATCAGCCTCCTCTGTCCATGGGATTCTCCTGGAAAGAATACTGGAGTGGGTTGCCATGACCTCCACCAGGGGATCTTCCTGACCAGGGATCGAAATGTGTCTCCTGCATTGGCAGGCAGGTTCTTTACCACTAGCCCTGCAAATTAATTGATATGTACTTTGAAAACTTTGACCTAGCTCAGTCCCCCCATTCCAAAGACAAAGTGACTGAGGCCCAAGAGAATTGGCAGTGATGGGGTCATGGTCATGTCCTGATTAGTAGTAGAGGTGGTCCAGCATCCAAGGACTTCTGATTGTCGGTCTAGGACTCTTGCTTTGGATTCCCAGCTGGAGATCTGGTCTCCTGGGGTTGTCCCACCTGGCCTTGCCTTCTGGTCTCTGAAGGATCTGGGCAAGCTAGGGAGGCCCTGCATGGCTGAGAGAGTTGGGACCAAGGGGGCAACATAGTTGTTGTGGGCAGCTCCTGAAAAGCACGTGGCAGATGGGTAATCCCTTTCTGCGCCAGGCTGAAAAGAAGAAAGTGGGGCATTCAGGGTTAGCTATGTATACCAGTTAGGAAATAAGTTTAGCTGCTTAAAATAAACCTTCAACAAATTAAACAGTTATTTTTCTTATATAATAGGAAATCTGGAGATAGGCAATTCAGAGTGATACAGCTATTCAAGAGAGTCATTAAGAGTCAAGATTCCTGCTATCTTCCTTCTCTGCCATCCTTCATTTAGAGCTTTTATCCTTATGGTCATAAATGGCTGCACCACTTCCAGACATCATAACTGAGTTCTAGTGGGTAAAGAAAAAATTTGAACTGGCCAGATCATGTCTTTTTATCAAGAAAACAAAACCTTTCCAGAAGCCTCACTGTAAATTCTTTCTGTGCCTCATTGGCCAGGAGTATGGACATCTTTAGCTAGATTTGGAGGAGCTGAACATTTTTAACAAGAAATTTTGCTGCCGCAGACAAACTCAAGATTTTGTTAGGAAGGTGTGAGAGGGAAGTGGATATTGGGAGGGAACCAGTAGTCTTCCACAGCAGGATTTGCACAATCTTAGCAGAGCAACTGAGCCAGAAATAAAACCCAGAGGGTGTGAGCCCCTCTCTGAAAGGTCCAAAGCTGCTCAGGCCTCGATTTGCTGCTTCCAGGGTCTCCACCCTCTTAATCATCTCCCTCACAGATGTCAAAGGAATCGTTTCACAGCACCAACTCTGTCACTTTAACTTCCTGACCTGAAATGGCCCTTTGCCCCTAGGATGCAGTCCAAATTCTTTGGCTTAGTATTTAAGGTCTTCTATCAGGCTGCAAACCAGGTCTTTGGGCCAATTCATCTCCTATCCCCATCCTCAGCTTGTCTTTCCCCCCATTTGGACATTGCCCCTTAAGTTATTCTCGTGGGCCATCTCCTGTCCTTTTCTGCCTGATGGAATCCTACCACCTTTAAGGTCACCTCATCCCCAAAACTGACTCAGCTGCTCTAGACCTTCCCTATGGTTCCTTCAGGCGCGATAACTTGTGTTACTCAGATCAAATATTTGTCCTGTACCAACCACCCCAAAATTTAGCTCCCTGAGGTATAAAAACAGGCCTCATGTTTATAGACCCAAGTCTTACAAGTGGAAGATGCTCAATAAATATTCACTCTCCTGCAAAACAATTCACTTTGAGCAACCTCAAGCCAAGGGCTCTGGAAGAGTCCTTGGGTTANATCAAATATTTGTCCTGTACCAACCACCCCAAAATTTAGCTCCCTGAGGTATAAAAACAGGCCTCATGTTTATAGACCCAAGTCTTACAAGTGGAAGATGCTCAATAAATATTCACTCTCCTGCAAAACAATTCACTTTGAGCAACCTCAAGCCAAGGGCTCTGGAAGAGTCCTTGGGTTATGGATGGATTTCAAAATGCAGAGGTGGAAATATGCTCACAATTATGCTCACAGTGATTTAGAAAGTCAGGAAGCTTGAAAGTCTGTGTTCATTTGAACTGCTGTGGCCATTTGATAGGCAAGGATCCTATCTGTCTTGTTTACCACTGTGCCCGCAGCACACAGTGGTGTCCCTGGCATTCATAGGCATTGAATGAATATTTATTGAAAATGATATGGGAAGTCACTAATGAACAACCAGCAGTTGGATCCAATAGGCCTGACCTCCTTGGGGACTTGCCCTACAGCCTAGAAAAAGCTCTCTCATCTCTCAGTCCTAATGGAGAGAGTTGAACCTCTCAAGCAAGAGAGACCACTTGGGGCCTCTTTCTCCTTCCAGTTGTCCAGAGTCAGGGCAACAGTGTGCCAGCCTCGAACACAAGTGTCCCCCGATTCTGAAGGAGCACACACAATCTAGCGACCTGAGTGGCTAGAAAGCCACTCAGTGGTAATGGGAAGAAAAGAGACAGGAAGGAATGATTTTAGGGGTAGACAGCAAACAGCATGTGCTACTTTTCTGATTGAAGATAAGGGAATAGGGGCTTGGAGAGATGAAGGGACTTGCCCAGTGCTCCAAGTCAATAAGTAGCAGTGCTGGGGTCTGTCTGATTCTAAAACCTCTTTATTTCCAGTCTGTTACTTTCATGATGCAAGACCACAGTGTGCATTGCAGTATGTGCAAGGCTGGGTGGGGTACTCAGAACCTGGGAGCCTCTGTCTTAGGAACCAGTGGTATGGCATTTCAGACACAGGCCCTCTGGATTCCTTCCCCTTGAAAATGGACTTTATTGGGTGGCGGTGGATGGAGTGGGATAGAAAGAAGATGCTATACACCTTTTTTGGTTTGTTTGTTTTTTTGTTGTTGTTTGTTTGGCCATGCTGCGTGGCATATGGAATCTTAATTCCCTGATCAGGGATCGAACCCATGCCCTCTACAGTGGAGGTGTGGAGTCTTAATCACTGGAATCCAGGGAAGTCACCTTCATCTTTTTTAAGCTCTTAGTTTCAAGCAGAATGTGCATTTAGAATCTGTGCATACTCAGTTGNTTTTTTTTTTTTTTGTTGTTGTTGTTTGTTTGGCCATGCTGCATGGCATATGGAATCTTAATTCCCTGATCAGGGATCGAACCCATGCCCTCTACAGTGGAGGTGTGGCGTCTTAATCACTGGAATCCAGGGAAGTCACTTTCATCTTTTTTAAGCTCTTAGTTTCAAGCAGAATGTGCATTTAGAATCTGTGCATGCTCAGTTGTGTCTGACTCTTTGCGACCCCATGGACTGTAGCCCGCCAGGCTCCTCTGTTGGTGGGGATTCTCCAGGCAAGAATACTGGAGTGGGTTGCCATGCTCTCCTCCAGGGGATCTTCCCAACCCAGGGATCAAACTCAGGTCTCCTGCACTGCAGGCAGATTCCTTACTATCTGAGCCACCAGGGAAGCCCCTGGTACAGGGTACGCAAGGATAAATCATCTACATTGTCTGGTTCCATAAGTGATGGCCGTCATCACCACAGAATGACTGGGAGTGAGAACCAGAAGTGCCCATCAATTGCGTAGTAACACCATCAGAAAACCTGGTGACTAGTAGAAGACTTCCTTTTTTAAATTGGAACTTTGCCTTTTATATACTGATCCTTGCCTTAGGAAACTAGCCAGCCTAAGCATGTCCTAGTCTGATATCCTGCTCTGAGAACTTCTGAGCCCCACGAGGAGGAGTAAAATAAAATGCATTCATTTCTCCTAACAAAATGTTATTTAAGAACTGTCAGTGTAGCATTCTCCCTTGCTGCTCTAGGTCAATGAGAGTCAGTTTTACTTTATCACAACAACTTTCTCTAACTGAGCAATGGCTTTCCGTTGATAACATCTAGCAATTTAGAAAGCCCTCTACTCTCACCCTTGTCTTGTACTGCTTTGTCATAAACTTTATTTGTCTGCAAGAAGGAGAGAATGGCCATAGAATTGTCAGCAGATGAGTACCACTGAGTCCATAGCCAAAACTAGTCCCAAGGGTGAACAAGTGTAAGGTTTTGCTTGGTTGGTGACCTTTAAGAGGATGAACTATAGCTTGGCTGCCCATCTGAAAATGCTACAGGCTCCATTTTCCTCCATCCTGACTTTGTGTCCCAGAGGGTAGATTTGGGAGACAAAATCTCCAAAACCCCTTTTGCTGAAGAATGCAGCTGAAGATAGCTACCCTCTGGTTGGGAGCCCAAGATAGGAGGTGTAGAAGTGGCTCTTTTGGCCAACTAATATTAACTTACGTGGGGTTATCTCAGTCCAAGTGTACTTCTCCACTAGGTTGGAGGCCCACACTTTGTAGGATTCTCATTGGAACCCAGGTTCTTGTGCATATTTTACAAAATGGCACAGCCTCTCCAAGAACAGCCTGGAATTAAAGTGGCCAGGTTGGGGAACTTACAATATGACCCAAACGACCCATCATAATGGTGCCTTAGACCAAGAATCAATAAACTTTTTCTGTACGGGGCCAAATAGTCAATGTTTTAGGCTCTGTGGAACACAGAGTCTGTGGCAACTCTTCAGCTCTGCCTTTGGGATGCAAAAGCAGTGATAGACGGTACATAAACAAATAGGCAGGATTGTGTTCCAGCAAAAACTTATTTACAAAAAAAAAAAAAGATGGGCTAGAATTGGCCTTTGGGCTATAGTTTATTGAACCCTGCTCTAGTGCATACCTCAGCTGCCAACAACATAATCTTGGCAAAACAGTAAAGGTGGGGCATGCCTGGGAATCAAGACCTCAAGGCCCATTTGGAAACTTCCCAATGAATGTAATACAATTATCCCTTTTAATGGAATATGAATATGTTCTGCTGTTTTTGTTTGTTTTTGGCTTTGGGAGCATGTTTGTTTTCAGATTTGTTGAAACCTTTCCTTGTTGAAGAGCATCAGAATGAGCCGTTCAATTTTGTGTTTCCTACTAGAGGGTCCCCATCTGTTGCTCTAGTGATGAGGACCTCCCCCCTACCCCGTATTCCTGAGATGACCATCAAAGAGTTCTACAAGAAGACATTACTGTTACCCCAAATTTCTCATCACCCCCAAACTTCAGGCAAAGTAGAAAAGATGAATGGAATTTTCAAGTTAAACTTAGCCCAGCTTTCAGAAACAGCTGAATTTCCCTGGTTCAAAGTCCTGCCCTTGGCCTTTCAACTCCTTTGAATTAGGATTTTTTTTTTTTTTTGGCCACACTGGACAGCTTGTAGGATCGAACTCAGGCCCTGGCCAGCAAAACTAACCACTGGGCAGAGTCCTAACCACTGATCCCAAGATCAGCTCCTTTGGGAGTAAATCAACTCTCTCCTCATGAGCTGGTAACAGGCCTCCCCAAGCATCTAGGAATATTACCTCCAATTATTATCTGAAATCTTAGACTCTACCCTGTTAGGAGCTTCAATAGCCGAATACTGCAAGGGCTCCATATCATAGGCCAGTTTTACTATTAACATCCTCCTACTCCATGGCTGCACAAACAAAAACTTGGTTTTGGGAAGAAACATCATAGAAATGTAGCCCTTGGACACTGATGGAAAAAGATGTTAGCAGTTACTGCTAACAACCTGGGAGAACAGTAGAATTCCAGGGATTTGATTTTTGGATGGATGCTTCCCAATTAAAGAAACATAGATCATCCTTGGCAACTGGAGGGCCATCTCAAACAGTAATTTCCCAGTAAGGATGCTTAAGACTCCCCCCAAAGCATATCTTCCAAAGGAGACTCTATTAAGAATTTCTGAGAATCTGGGAAGACTATCCTCAGACCTTCATATTAACCAGATGAAAGCATGAGATGGACGTGCTTCCGCATCTTCAGAATAATGTTGCTCAGACGCCTAGAGTCACAAATTAACGCACTCTCCTTTGTCTAACACTCTTCCTTTTTCATTTTTGCCTATTTCCTTTTACTTCGCTCTTTCGTGACAACAGTTTGCTGATAGTGTGACTGCTTCTCCATTGCCTAAGTTATATATTGAGAAAATGTCTGTGGTCACTATCATGTTTATTGTTGCTGTTATTCTGATTTTGGTACTATCCATAAGAGATATCAAGAGATTATCCAGCTTTATCATTAGGCATCTACATCCTCAATAGAGTCTGTGCCCCACTAGAGGATGACGTGTGTGTGTGTGTGTGTGTGTGTGTGTGTGTGTGTACAAATCCAGCCTTAACTTTTTAGAAATGTTTAGGTATTTAAGATCCCAACACCCTCTGTGGAATTTGTCTCACTGAAGCATGCTCAAGGAATTAACAAAATGAAGTCACATACAAAATGGTAAGACACACCAGATGATTCTAGAAAATTACCTGGAGGAAATATTGATTCACTTTTTATGTGCACCATCCAAATGGTGATTCCTATAATGAGGGATATATCAGTGGAAGACGGAAATGTATTATTAACCTTTGTTGTTGTTCAGTCACTCAGTCATATTCGACTCTTTGTCACCCCATGGACTGCAGCACACCAGGGTTCCCTGTCTTTCACTGTCTCCCAGAGTTTGCTCAAACTCATGTCTATTTAGTCAGTGATATCATCCAACCATCTCATCCTCTGTCGTCCCCTTCTCCTCCCGCCTTCAATCTTTCCCAGCATAAAGGTCTTTTCCAATGAGTTGGCTGTTTGCATCAGGTGGCCAAAGTATTGGAGCTTCAGCTTCAGCATCAGTCCTTCCAATGAATATTCTGGGTTTCCTTTAGGACTGAATGGTTTGATCTCCTTGCTGTCCAAGGGACTCTCAGAGTCTTCTTCAGCACCAAAGTTTGAAATTCTTTGGCCCAATGGAAATGGACAAATAATTTTATATTTTCTGTTAGCTAACCAGGGAGTTATCAGTGCCATTGTCAACATTTTGTGTTACGCCTGGATAAATATTACTTGAGTAGACATAACAACCTATTTGAAACTGAAGGAGATGGCCACGTTTCTGATAAACTCAAATGGATTCTAGGATGTGATTTTAAACCTGGTTTCAGTAACGTAGGATTCCACAAAGCCTAAACACCCTTTTCGTCTTCATGTCCATGGTGGTTGCCAAGTGTAGACTCTCTGGAGTCTTGACTGTAGGTGTACAAATAAAATCACATCAGATGTTTCAACAGCTCATCACCTGGCGAATGGAGCAGGGAGGCCAGATTCATCCAACTCCCAACTGTTATTTCTGTGATGATAACGTCACCTGGCATCCTGACAGTGATGAAGAGACTGCTTTTGTGGCTGACCTTTTGGTTTGGACAGAGAATGGCCATAAAGCGAAGGGTCTGCAGGATAAGAACCAGGACCCTTCTCCCATCAATTATGCAGTTATCACCATGGCCTGTCTGGATTTCCGTGGCACTTTGTTCTTCACTCATCACCTCGCCTTACTTGAGACGACCTTTGCCTTAAGAAAATAATCAGTCCAAATAGCAGTTCCACTTCTGATACCCACAATGAAAACCATGGCCTCCCTTCTAAGAAGACATTGCTTCAGGCGTCTGTCTACAGATTCTGCCTCAGTGCAGTGGGCCAATAAGACTCAGTTTGCTTGTGTCATCTCAGGTTATGTTTAGGGTAGAAGGCTTTTCATAGGAATTATGTAAGATTTGTTTTATTATCTTACACATTGAATATCTGATCTAGAATCCTCTAGGAAAAAAAAATCATGTTTTAGATGTTCTTCTGACAAAAAAAACTTTTGAATTTGAGGCAAAGAGTTATACAAATCCAGGAAGAGACCCAGCATGCATGCCTTAATGAATTAGTTAATTAATTCCCTTGTTTATTGGACAACCATTTGGGACAGCTGTTATGTACAGAACCCGGTGCTAGGTGACAGGAGCGTAGCAGTGAGCAAGGCAGAGATGGTATTACCCTTGGTTAGCTCACAGAGGTGTTTCTTGAAAGCATGAGCAGTATTTTGTCTCCTTCATTAGTCCATTGCCTTCTCCCTAGTTCAGCCAGCTCTGCCCTATCCATGGCCCTGGCTAAGGGAATGCTCTGAGGATTATCCAGGGTGAAATAGTCTCCTTGCTGTACAGCTGCTGCAGTAAGTTCATATGCTCAGAATTTTCTTGATATCATAGAATTCAAGAGTTGGAAGGGAACTGGGACATAGTTATCTAGTTTTTTATTAAGTAAATTGTATTTATTTTATAAATTAGTAAACTGAGGCCAAAGAAAACTGAGGCCCAGAGATACTGCAAAACCTGTCCCAGAATCACAGAGCAAGTGTGTTTGCTGTTTGTGGGTGTCACTATGTACAAAAGAGGGGCATACGAATCATGTATTTTAAATAAAATGAGTCAGAATCTAGATCATTAAAAACAGGCTTTCCAGGAACTCCCTGGCACTCCAGTGGTTAGGACACTATGCTTTTACTCCTGTGGGCCAGGTTTAATCCCTGGTCAGGGGACTGAGATCCTGAAAGCCACACAACTCAGTCATGTTTTAAAATGAGTTTCCTGAGATTCCCGCAGTTGGTTAAGAACTCTAAGTCTTTATCTTTAAAAGCAAAAGATTGTTCAATTTGAATATTGCAGCATCAGTGTTTCCTCTGTTTGGGGAACATTAGGATTTTTAAAACTTGAATTAAAAATATCACATAAATTATTCAAAACCATCCTCTACTATTTACATAAAGCTCATATCCCTGTTGCCGTGTTGGAAATAGCATGTTATAGCCCTGCACTGATGTCTAGGGTTGAGAGTTGCAGGGAGTAAGACCCTTAAGAGGCATCAGGCCCCTTTCCCTGAGCAGACAGGCAATTCTGAGACAGAAGGGATTCACTCAGAGACAGAGACCCTTGTGCCCACCTCTTCACTGTGAAGTTAGGATCGGCCCTCCCAGACTTGCTGACCCCTGAGTGACCCTTCCAAATTCAGATAATCCAGTAAGGGTCAGCCCACCAGCCCATCACCAGCAGCTCCATCAGAGCCTGAAATGTCCTGGGCTGGGGTGAAGGCAAGCCGAGGCCCCTTGAGACTGACCTCCCGTCGCCAATGGAGACAGTCTTTTAGGTCTGGTGTGAGGTCTGACAGAGTTGCCCCAGGCCGGGGAGTCAGGAGGGTCTTGTTTCTTTTCCAAATTGCAATTGTTGAAGGAAGACGGACTTCATTTAGAACCAGCCTGGACCAAAATTTGCTTTGTTCTTTGGGGATCTATTCTTTTCTGCAGAGGCGCTCTGAAGGGATGGCTGAAAATGGCACCACCAGAGTAATGTGAGGGGAGTGGAGCCATATGACGGAGGTTAAAGCCCAGAGAATCCGAAGCTGGTTCACAGACAGCGGAGTCGGCAGGCGGGGAGAGCAACAGACAAACTTAATCCCTGTCCTCAGAGAGACCTGCCCACCGGGCTTTAGCAAAAGCCTCTGTGCTTTTCCTCTGTTCCTGGAGAATTNTGTGTGTGTGTGTGTGTGTGTCCTGGGAGGGAAAGAGGCTTGCTCCTGAGCTGACTCAGCGCTTCTGTTTCCCACCCAGCTGAGCGACTGACCCTTCCCCAGGGAGGAGGCAAAACCCTCGGCCAGGTTTTTGCCTTTGGCTGCCCCACCCCCAAAAGGAGATTCTTATCTTTAATCCTTAGGGACTCTAGGGGTCAGGGGCTTGTGCTACTTCCTGACCCTCCCAGCCAGGCCCTGTGTTCTCTGGTTCTGGAAGAATCTTCAGGAGCTCTCTGACTGTTTCCTGAGGTGACTGCAGCTCAAGGCTGCCTTCTGCTCAGATGGAGGGGGTTTCTGCCAAGTAAGAAGAGGCACTGGGGTGTTCCTTGGACCCCAACACCACCTCTCTCCACGTTGACCACAGCTGCCTCCTCCTCAGATAGGCCTGACTGTCGGCTTTGAATTCTTCAAGCAAGCAGTGACACCCCAGGTGGGGAGTGGGTGCTGGTGTGGCCTGGGTTCCCCCAAGTCCAGGAGGTCTGCACCTCCAGACCTCAGAAGCTCAGGATGGTGGAGGGGCTGGGAAGTCAGGGGGTGGGAAGAGCTGGGATCTCCGTTTGTAGCCTTGGGGTGGAGGCCTGCCTGCGCCCTAAGCCGCTGGCAGGGGAGGCAGTGCCAGGGCCCGGTCCCGTGTGGCCACTGAACATTTGGTGCGAATCAAAGGCTTTTTCCAGCCAGGAGAGGAATGTTGCTGAGTGGGGTTTGGGAACGGGCCTGGCAGGGCAAACACTGCCCTAATTGAGGCCCTTTTAGACTTTTAATTACAAGCAGTGTTTTCCCAAGCTTCCTAAACTGACCGTGGAGACCCGCTGGTGCTATTGGCCGTGCCAGGGACAAGGGGAAAAAAATGTTAAAGCTTTTTCAGCGAGGTTTATTTTTGCCATGTTTTGAGGTGGAAGAGCTCGCACAAGTGGAAACCAGAGCCATTTGTTCTCAGAAAGCCTCCTCCAGACACAGAAGGACCGACGCCCACAGGTGTGATTAAACACTCAGATAGAACACGCAAACGCACAGACGCACACACCTGGAGAGCAAGACACAGGTACAGACAGACGCGGTCATGGACGCGGCTGCAGATGCTGTAAACACAAGGTTGGAAATCCAACCCAAGCACCCGGAGCGTTTTCAAAAGGAAAACATTGTTCCTGGCTCTCATGAGGCACACCTCCACTTCTGTCTCCTCCCACCCTGCAGGCTGGCTGGGTCTGGGCCTGCTTCGATCCCCTGTCCCCTTCTCATGGTCTGTTTACAAGGGCAGACTGCAAAGCCCCAGCTGGGTGTTCCTTATGCCAGCGAAGCCTTTGTCCTAGTCTTGTCCCAGTCCCCAGGGGATGTGACTGTCTGGAAAGGAAGGCCCTGCTCTTGTCTGTGGAAAGAGGACAGCTGAATCCTTGAGGCACCTTCCAAGAGAAATGTCCATGGTGTTTTGGAGGCAGCCCATCCAGGTCATAGATTCAGAGGACAGAGGTGCTGCTGGACACCTGAATGCTGAGCTCGGCTTATGGACGAGCATCACCTGCATCCCAGGATCCCCTTCAGGCAATGAAATCTGGATCCCAGTGGCTGGGGCCTGGGAGTCTGCATTTCATCCCACTGCTTACCCCTGTATCCTGACACTGGGCAAGCTCAGTGCGTGTTCACTGAGGCAGTGAATGGCTAATGCTGAGCTCTGGGAGCCCCTGACAACTCTGAAGGACTATGTAGGTTCTCCCTACATGGGTGATCTGAGAGGGAAGCCCCCGTGGAGCCCTCCCACCCTGTTCTCCTCTTTCCGTTCCCCTCATGCTCCACGCCTGTGGGTCTAGACACCCAGGTAGACTCCAGGATCCCTCCTCAGTGTTCAGCTGGGAGCCCAGTAATACCGCATGATAGGAATAGGCGGAGGGAGGGGGGGAGGCCAGAGACAACTGCTTCCAATCTGCCATCTTGCCAAGGGTGCACTTGGGCCTGGGCTGTGCCTGGACACAGGACAGGGGGCCAGGGGCCAGGAGCAGAGGGAAGCCCCTGAACTGGGGCTTGGGCAGGGGGAGCCTTGGCGGCAGTTACAGGACGTTGATATCGTCCCTTATCTGGGGCTCCTGGCTCTTACACCACGTCCCCAACCACCCCTGGAGTCAGGGGGCCCCTGCCGCTCCCTCCCCAAATAGACCGTTACTGGGGTTTCCGTTGTCTGGGGAAGGGACGAGAAGCTGTCTGCTTAATTAATCATTTTAGGCCACCCTGGGAAACTCATTAAGCCACCTCTCAGGGCTTGGAGCAGGAACGCTGCTCTCAAAGTCAGAACTTTCTGGTCTTCCCCGTTGGGGTTCGTTTTCCTTTCCACTCGTGTACACACACGTGTGTGAGAGTGTGCCTGTGTGTGTGTGTGAGTGAGCGAGCTAGCCAACATTCCCTTGTATCCATGATTGTGTGTGTGTTTGCGTTTCCTAGATTCTGCAAGGAACTTCCCCTGATTCTTCTTAATTACCAGCCTAGAAGAAATTCAAGATGCTCAGAGCAAAGGTCAGACTCCACCTGTTTTCCCTGCACTTCATTTTCTGGCAGTTCCCACAATAGTACAGATAAGTAAAAGATTAAGGCAATCTTTTCTAATTAAAGTAATTAAAAAACGGCAATGATTGCACCTTTCATCTGAAAGGGAAAATATTTACTCATCCTAACTGCAGGCCCTTAAAAGCATTCAGGAGGTCTATTTTCAGACAGAACTTCCTCCCCTCCCCCAGTCAGTTTTCTCTCCTCCAGGACACACACACACAAAGGCAGGTTTATTTAACAAGAGGCAGTTTGACAGGGGCACCGTGAGTGCTGGGCCGGAGAATGGGAGCCTGCGGCAGGTTCCGAGTAAGTGGACACTTCAACCCAGTCCCTCCAGGCCCTGCAGGGCTTTTTCGATCTGACCAGTCAAAGCTTTACTGTTGTTCCTTCTCTCCACCAGGTCACCCACCTGAGGGGGCCCCCTGCCTCCCTCTGACAGCTCCACTCCCGTTTGGCCTGTTTGCTCTGAACTGGCTAGTATGGGGAGCTCAAAATGGAAGGCTGGATATAGCCTGTCCATCTGTCCATCTTCTCATCCTTTTAGCCGACATGTATGTAGTAAGTTGCCTGTGTACTTGACATCAGCGGTGAAGGAGCGCTGTGGTGGCGGGGGAGAGGTGGTACAGCCCCTCTCCCAAGAAGCACAGTCTAATAACCTTTAAGCAAACTCCCCTTGGTTTCCCCAGGAGAAATCAAACACTTCGAGTTTTTGAGGCAAGTATATCACCTAGTGTCCTAGTGAATGGGAACTGCAAACTTTTCCCTAACTAGGGAGTTTTTCCTGGGACAATGGGGGAGAAGTACCCTGACATTCCAGGGCCAGGACTCGAGGGATGCATGGTCTTTGGGGGGTGTGAAAGGTGTGAACGGGCAGAGGTGTTGACTGCCCAGTTCCATGACCTAGGGGTGACATGGTCTCTGCCCCATATGCCCCCCTTCTTATCCCCACTGCCAGGAGAGAGGGTGTGCCCTGGAGCTGGCACAGCTAGAGTTCAAAGCAGCCTTGATGGGATAATCCCATTTAGAGGCTGTTCCCCAGTCCAGGGCTATGACATGAGGAAAAATCCTGGGAACCTGCTCCAGGAACATCCGGCCCCAGCTGTCCCCTGAGAAGGACCTGGTGGCCTCTTCCTGTCCAAGCGGGGCTAGACAGTGTCCTCAGCATGACTGGCAGCTCTCAGCTGTCTTCTCCGCAGAGGCTCAAAGAGCCAGCATGGGCAGATCTGTTTCTGCAGGGAGCCTGCTGTCCAGGAGGGCTGGGCGAGGAAGAGTACTCTATGTGCGGTGTGTGCAGCCTGTTTGTGGATAGGCTTACTTCATACCCAAAACGTCTTATCAAAGACTGGGTCCAGACCTACAGGGTTCTCCCTGTCCCACAAGCTCACTCAGTGTCAACTGTCGTTGGACTCCTCTGGCAAAGTGTTAGTCCCTCATTTGTGTCTGACTCTTTTCAACCCATGGACTATAGCCCACCAAGCTCCTCTGTCCATGGAATTCTCCAGGCAAGAGTACTGGAGTGGGCTGCCATGCCCTTCTCCAGGGGATCTTCCCGACCCAGAGATCGAACTCGGGTCTCCTGCATTGCAGGTGCATTCCTTACCACCTGAGCCACCAGGGAAGCCTTCAGTCAACTCAAGGTTTCCTTCTTTTTCACCTGGAGCAACAGATCTCATTTTACCACTTTTCTACCTGATCACCCACAGCGGCTCCACAACTCCTAGGAAAACAGATTAATTTACTGGCACAACTTAAAGCAGGGTCTTCAGTGGCCTACCTCACATCACAGGGGACTTGATTCAGCCCTGACCCTAACTGGTCTCTTCCTGCTGCTCCCAAACATCAAGGGAGCCCGTGAGATGCTGTGAAAGTTGTGGGTTCCCAGGAGTGTACATGTCCAGCACACAAAACTGGGAACAGTTATAGAGCTGCTGGGTGCCCCATAACCCATACCTAGAGCTTAGGTTGGGAGCTTTTCTTTCCCACAGGCCCATCTGCTGGGTTTGTCTCCTGACCACTCCTACCAACCGCAGTCCAGCCCATCCCAGGAAGCTGCAGTGCCGGGGCCTGGGCCTAGAGCCTGAGTTGGGTAGGTGGACCTGAGTGGCCAGGTCAGCCTTACTCAATGGATTTTGTTTGACCAGCCAACACATTTGGTGATTAAGCTGTTCAGTGGAAACTGTCCCTGGGGGACTGGAATCTTTGTTGCAAAAATAAATTTTCCCTCTAGACCTAGTTTTTATAATCTTGCTCTTTCTGCATTCTGGCTTTTTTTTTTTTTTTTTTTTTCTGTCTTTTGTCTTTCTAGTATCCCAACCCACTTTTATCTTTTTCCTTTCCTCCCACTGAGACCCAAACAAACCTCCTGGTAAATAAACTCTTAGGCCGTGCTCTTAAAGAGACAGTGCATGGTTATTGCCAGCTGGGCACTCATTCCTGCTCACTTTGTGAGACCCTCATGTGATGGGCCGGGGGTGTTGCAGGGTCACTCTGGGACACTTGCTGGAAGAAGTTGACTATGAGCAAACCTGTGCTATGCTTAGGCGCTCAGTCATGGCCGATTCTTGCGACCCCATGGACTGTATAGCCCATCAGGCTCCTCTGTTCATGGGATTCTTGAGGCAAGAACAGGAGTATGAGCAGTTTATCAGAAAAGTATCCTAGGAGAGGTCTCTCCTTTTCCACACCTTTCTGGAGGACACAAACCAGGTAGAAAATAGTTTGGGGTTTTGCTGTAGCAGAGGTCACCCTGAGTGGTACTTGTGAGGTTTGACCGTGAGATTACTATTTTCTTTTGTGTGTATGAACTGAAAAGTGTTCCTTCCCTTTCAAGTGTGATTTTAAAAATATACATTTTCATCTCTGCACGCAGCCCCCCCTCCCCGCCTCCAGCACCCCTGCCGCCGCCAAGTGAATATTTCTCTGAAGTGATCACGTCAGATGAAGAGAAAATATGATTAAAAGGACAAATCTAAAGAGAGGGGAAATAGATGTGATTTAAATTATTTACTTGATAGTGCCTTTTTGATCCCTAAAAATATGTTGGTAAACCACATGACTTTCAGAAATTATGAAATTTGCCAATAGCTACCAAAATAATCATCGTTATAGAAGAGGAGATGATAGCGAGTTAATGAATGTCATCATTGAAAATAAGAGTGCTATTCCTGCTTATTGTGCACGTTCACATAGCATTAAAAGATCTTTGAAAAATATGATTGATCATTGTCAAAAAAAAAAAGGACAAATCTAGCTTGCACAAAACCTGCAGCTTCGCTCTTTTGTGACCTGAGGACGCTCTGATCTAGAATAGTATCATTTGTGTACTGCTGGGGTGGTGTGCTGGAGTCACTGTGGGGTGGAGTAGTGTGTGAGTGTGTGTGTGTGTGTNCCTGCAGCTTCGCTCTTTTGTGACCTGAGGACGCTCTGATCTAGAATAGTATCATTTGTGTACTGCTGGGGTGGTGTGCTGGAGTCACTGTGGGGTGGAGTAGTGTGTGTGTGTGTGTGTGTGTGTACACACAAGTCTGCAGAGCCTGCGTTGGTGCCAGATCGCTGCCTTGAGTGTCTCTGCCCTGAATAGGGTCTCTCCAGCACTGGGGATGTATACAAGCTGAGCTGTCAGGGCTGATGAGACAGCAGTTCTTGGAGGAGAGGCTGGGCCATTTCCACCACGTGGCCTGGCCCAGGGAGAACGGTGTCCACTCCAGGACCAGGGCTGCAGGTTTGGAGGGGCTGAGAGTCGGCCTTTGTAACAGTTTCCTGGCCGGGCTGAGCTGCTCCTGGCCCACATCTGAGTTGCAGACCCAGAGAAGCAGCGTGGTCCTGCAGGGCCCCCTGTGCCCTTTCCTTGCCCTTGCATCAAGGACTGACCTCCCCCGGGGACTGGCACTGCCACCAGGCCCAACTACAGACACATCTGAACCAGAGACCCCTGTGGAGCAAACAAAACCTAACTCAGGAGGGTTTCGCCTTTAAGAGAATACACTCCTCAGAGGGCCAGTTGCCCCCAGGGCTCTCTCCCACTCCTACTTGGAAGCCAGGCAGAAAAATTGCCTGATGGGCAGGATTATGGGATTAGTCAACTTTCCCAAAACAGGCCCAGAGGCCCTGGGTCCAAAATGAGTTTTGGTCTGAGCCCTTCCCTGTGATTAGTGACAGATGTGTCAGTCGGGCCCACCTCCCTCTCCCAGCTTTGCCTCTTCCCTGAGTGCTAGGAACTCATCGTGTTTGTTTCTGTGAAAATGGGCCCTGTGGTTCAGTGGCCCAGGGCCTAAGGAGGAGGGTATTACCAATTAGACCAAGCGTCTGGCTTTGCCAACCTCTCCTCATCTTCACCAGAGAGCAGCCCCTCCCCCAGAACTCCCCCTGGACTAGAGGGATCAAGGGGGCCTACTTGGCCTTGATAGTCTGTGGTCTGTCCAGTGCCTGTCTCAGATTCCTGTCCCCACTCACTGCACCCTCTGTTTCCTGGTCCAGCTTCCAGGATCCCCCTACATTTTAGGCTAGGCTGGGCTCCTGGCCCTCCTGGACTTGGGCCTGCCCTGCAGTTTCAGTAAGGTGGGAAGCTGGCCAACGCCAGTTCCAGAGCTGGTGTTTCCCAGGAAACCAGCTCCTAAAGACCACTCAGCTGAGGCCACCCTGCTGGGACAGTCAGACATCTGACAGTGTCCCTGTGGACAGATCTAGGGCTTGGATCTAAGCCAGGAGAGGTACCTCTTCATACCCTGCATGACTTGTTTGCATTTAGAAATCCCTTGCAGAGGGGTTGGGAGACTCTCCTTGGAGTTCTGAGTAAAGGCTGGGGGCAATGAAATAAAATTTGTTTCTCATTATAATGCCTGTGATCCCTAGAGCTAGCATAGTCTTCCATTTAGTTCTTTGCTTCCTCCAAATCTTCTGGTGGAGCTGACCTGGAAGTTTGTTTGGAAATGAGATTTTGTGACAGCCACTGGGGTTACCTGAACTTGGCTCTTCTGGCCTATTATATCTCAGGCCACATCCAGAGTCCTGAGCCCAGGCTACATCCCAGAGCACAGTAGGAACAAGATCTGAGGTTTAGGCAGAGCTCAGAGCTCTGGTGAGGCCAACTTCATACCAGACTGGAAATGGGGACAAGACTGACCACTCAGTCTCTCTTAAGGGAGAGCTGGTCCTTCTTTCAAGGTTATAACATAACCTGGGAAGTAAGTAGGTCTTTTGGGTAAAAGAAACACATCTCATTAGATACTAGAGCTGGACAGAAATATGTAGATCTCCTGTCTTTAGCTGGGCTTCCCTGGTGACTCAGTGGTAAAAAATCCACCTGCCAATGCAGGAAACATGGGTTTGATCCCTGGGTCAGGAAGATCTCCTGGAGAACGAAAAGGCAGCTCATTCCAATATTCTTGCCTGGGAAATCCCATTGACAGAGGAGCTTGACAGTTCATAGGATCTCGAAGAGTCAGACACAACTTAGCAACTAAACAACAACAACGACTTTAGCTGGCATCTGAATCACCTGTAAGGCTTGTTAAAACAGATTTCTGGGTCTTGTGGAGAGATTCTGATTCGGTAGGGGGCAGTTTTGAGGATTTGTATTGCTAACAAGTTCTCAAGGGATGATGGTGAAAAAGGGAACACACTTTGAGAACCGTGATACTAGCCCTCCTCTCCCGTTTTACAGATGTTAGGGACGAAGCATCTTGAGCCAGGTTGGCAGGATGTGATGGTGCAGCTGGGAGGGCAGGATTCTAACCCTCCTGTTAGCAGACCTTCTCCTGCCCAGCGCTGCCTTGCATCAGTTCTTAAGCCCAGGGTCACCGAGCTGGTAAGCAGGCCTCCCAGCTGGCGACCGTAGCCCACTGGGCACTGTTTAGTGCTGGCTGTGACTTAGAAAATGGGCTTGTGCCCGTAGCACCCAGTCGGTGCTAGAAATGAAGTGGCATGTTTTGGCGTGTTCTGACCTCCAGGCTGAAAACTGTTTATTTGGACAATTAAGAACATGACTTCGGCTGAACCACAAAATTGGACGGAAAGCTTTATCTTGGGTGGCACACTCTTGGTTTCCTCCCCTACCCTCGCAGGCTTGTGGAGTAGGGCTGCACTGGACGGGGTGCAACTGGGAGTGGTTCTAGGGGCTCTGGCCTCAGCTCGGGAGAGATCAGAGTATCAGAAGCAACCCTTCTTGGTTGCCCTTTGTGCTGCTGATGGGATGGCAATGAGGGTGTTAGAAGAAGACTCGAGTTCTTTAATCAGGGATGCTAGGGCCTCTGGGATCCCTTGAAATGAGGTTGGGATTTTTCCTGCAATTGTCAATGAGACTCAGGATTTGCTGGGCTGTCTTCCGCTCCCCAGAGAGCACTGGCTCCACTTAAATCCTTGTCCTCCTCCAGCCAAGAAAGCTCACATCACCTGTCCCCACTCCAGCACACCAGGGGGCCCTTGGTGCTGGTACCACCCGGTCTTCCTTTAGTCCCCACCCCCCTGGGCATTCCTGGGCCTCTACCACAATCAGGGACTCATGGGTAGGTAAGTCAAAGTGTCTGGTTAGAAACCTCCTTGAAGTTTAAGCTTCTCCCCAAACAGAACCCAAACCTCAGCCTCCCCCAGTGGCTCTGAAAGGAGCTGGCCCATCAGTGATAGCAGGTCACGATTGGCCACTGTTTCAAAACACAGTCTCATGACCGGGTGCTTGGGAGCTCTGTGGGGGTGGCCATGCCTGATTGCCCTCCTCCTCAAGATGCCCTTGCTCATCCACTCCTCTCTACAGCAGCAGTGTACCCATTCTCAAACCCTCTGGGGCCCTATCTGGAGCCCACTAGGTCCTTGCAAACAATGGTAGGACTTGTCCCTAGAACCTCAGCTTTTAAAGCCCTACATCTTATTCTGTTTCTAAATGCCTCACATTTGTCCATCTCATCTATTTGAAAAATCTTCTTGGGGCAGGAGCTGGGTCTCCTGCCCATTATAAGCCCCTGTCACCAACCCCTCTATTCCTGGGACCCACTTGGGGTCTAGGTTGGGACTGATGAGGAATTTTAGCATTCACCCCAGGGGTGAAGGACCTTTGTTCCAGGGCATGAGGGGGTGTGGGGACATGTGAAACACATCTGATCCTTCTTTTATCTGACTTGGCAACTACCTTGGGATGAAGCCCTCTCCTGCGGGTCCCTCTCACAGCACTGCCCCCTCCCCCCAGCACACACACCTTGGGGATGCGTACAAAGGCGGAGGGCTGGCAGGCAGGAGGGTGACGTTCCCCTTTGAGAAGTGCCTTCTTGCCCAGTGGATTCCAGCAAAGGGGTGGAAGGCAGGCATTTCAATGGAAACAGTCAAATCCCTAGTCTATTTCTTCATCCTGGCGCCAATCCCAATCTTCCAAAAAAAAAAAAAGCACAACAGAGAAAATAAGCCTGCCTGGGACTGAGCCAAGCGTAGAGGAAGTCAGCAGTCCAGCAGTCCAGAGAGGTGAAAATCAGGCAAAAGCGTGAAAAATTCTACTTTGTTTCAAAATTGGCCAATTGCTTCCATATTCCTATAGACTGGTAAAGATGACATGGCTGGGGAAATGCGATTATAATAAGAGAGGAGAGGAGACAACAAAACAGAATGTAAATCTTGGCAGGAGACCCTGGGCTGCCCATTTGCCCACAAGGCCAGAGGCTCGAGAAGATGGGGGCACCCTGCCCTCTTGCCTCAGTCCCTCCAGAGCCTGTTGGCCCGGCCTCCACCTCCACCTGGGCAGTTTAGAGGTTCGGCTGCAAACGGGTGCTTTCCCCTGGAGCTGGGCCCTTGCTGCTTTCCCCCATTTCCTGGAGACGTTACAAATGAGAATGGAGGCTGGGTCGAGGAGGAGCAACAGCCTGAGCACCCTTCCTCCGGGAAGGATACAGGTGTGAGAAGAGGGGAGATGGCTCAGTGGTTCCTGCCTTCCAACCCCGCCCTCCTCGACCATGGTTTGGGGGAAGAGCTGGGCCATGAAGGCTGTCCTGGCCTCCTTTAGAGGCAGCGCTGCTCTGCACAGAGCCCAGCCCACATGCTAACCATCCGGGCAGTCCGGCCTCCTCACCAGAGGTGTGAACATGCCTGGGTGTTGGGACCGGAATGAGGCACTTTCACGGACAAGTTGGAATTCGTCTGTGAACAGTAAATTGCCTCAGTCCCCGGGGCCATTTTCCATCATAAATCTAAATGATTGGACTCAGTAGAGCCCCAGTGCTGGAGCCATTTCCAGGGCAACAGGAAGGCTGGCAGGAGCTCTGACAGGGCTGGGCCTGCAGGGAGCTGGAGCCGGGCCCCCAGTGGAGGCCTTGGCCCTGGGCCACCTCCCGCCCTCCTACCCCACCGTACTGGGCACTGAGGGTCCTGCCTTCCTCCTGGAGAGCCTGTTCAAAGCTTGGAGGGCACACGCTTTCCTGTCCTCAGACGATCGACCTGCTGCTTCTAGCTCCTTGTGATTCCTTATTCAACTACCTCCCTCCAGGTCCTAGTCAAGGGTCTCCCTCCTGCGAGTGCCCACAGCTTAAGGAATCACGCTCCGTGTATGACTTCAAAGCTATGTCCCCATTCCTAACTTCTCTCCAGGTCTGCCTGTAAGATTATCCATGAGAGTGGCCCTCAGGCCAGGAGTCCCCAACCTCTGGGATTTAATGCCTGATGATCTAACATGGAGCTGATGTAAGAATAATAGAAATAAAGCGCACAATAAATGTAATGATCTTGAATCATCTTGAAAAATTGTCTTCCANAGATTATCCATGAGAGTGGCCCTCAGGCCAGGAGTCCCCAACCTCTGGGATTTAATGCCTGATGATCTAACATGGAGCTGATGTAAGAATAATAGAAATAAAGCGCACAATAAATGTAATGATCTTGAATCATCTTGAAAAATTGTCTTCCATAAAACAATCCCCTGCTGTCAAAAAGGTTGGGCACTGCTGCTATGGGCACCTCAAAGTCATGCCTTTGAATTCATGAAACCTGAATTCAACCTTCCCTTGTCCCCATCGAAGCCCAGCCCAACAGGCCCAGAATCTCTCTGGAACTGCCTTTGGCACTTCCATCTCCTTTTTCTCCCAGGCGGCTGCAAGTCCTCTTTCTAGACCCTAGAGGTCACATCTCCATCTTCCCTTCTTCATCCTTCTTGAAATCCCATGGACTTACTTTTTTTTTTGCGAGAACCTCCAGAATGTCTTCCTCACTTCCAGTCACAGGGCTCCTGAGCAGTCATCCCCAAGCTGGGCCTGGAGTCACCTACTTCCACCATCAACACTCTCGATGGCTCCCCCAGTACTTCCAGAACACTCTCAAAAATCATTAGCATAGATTCACAATCCCCCCATCTTGAATGGACTCCCAACCCTGCTTCCTAGCCTGGTTCCTCACTCTTGCTTGGTAGAGCACGTGTGTCCCAACTGCTCCAGGCTCCCCAAATCAGATTACTCTTGCTGGGTCCATGATGTGGCTGTAGGTGCCTTCTGCTTGACATGAACAGGCCTGCCTCTGCCCATCACAATCCTACCCTTTGTTTAAGACCCAGCCTAGAGGATTTCTGTGGTGGTCCAGTGGTAATGACTCCACGCTCCCAGGCCAGGGGCCCTGGGTTCAATCCCTGGTTGGGTAACTAGATCCCCCATGCCACAAATAAGACCTGGTGCAGGCAAATAAGTAAATATTAAAAAAATAAAAAAGCAAAAACCTAACCTAGGCATCAAGCACCCAAACTTAAATGGTAGAACAGAGATGGTAGAGTCAGACTGACCGGGTGCAAAACCCAGCTCTGCTACTTTCATTGTTTGGCCCTTTGGTTATTTAACCCTCTGTGCCTNATAAGACCTGGTGCAGGCAAATAAGTAAATATTAAAAAAATAAAAAAGCAAAAACCTAACCTAGGCATCAAGCACCCAAACTTAAATGGTAGAACAGAGATGGTAGAGTCAGACTGACCGGGTGCAAAACCCAGCTCTGCTACTTTCATTGTTTGGCCCTTTGGTTATTTAACCCTCTGTGCCTTGGTTACTCATCTGTAAAATGAGAGTAGTAATAGTAATACCTGCCTCGTTGGATATTTGAAGATTAAGTGACACTAAGTGTAAACATGGAAGAGTGTATGGCACGTGGTCAACACTCTATGTGTCAGCAGTAATAACCTAGATTATGAAGCCTTGTCTGATCCTGCAGGGCAAAATCTTCATGCTTCCATAGCATTTGTATTGACCCTGCTGTTGGCACTCGCCACACTTGCCTGCCTGTGGAGTGAAAATTCTTTGATAGCAACTGTCAGAAATCCACTGGAGCAAACAAAGGAATTTTCATCACAGGCATATAGCAGCTCTTATAGCACCCAAGAGCAGGAATGCTGCGGCACCTTTGGCCCCGGCATTGGCAGCCAGAAATATAATCTGGGCAACATGCTCTGTGAAAACATTCACTTAAGCATTTTCTTTGTAGACTGTAGCCTTGAAAACCTTGCTGAAATCTGCTGCCCACCACCCTGGAAGGCAAATGCTGCTGTCCAATATGGAAAGATGGAGTCTCTCTCGGTCTCCGTTCAGGAGATCAACCAGCCTCTCTTGGAGAAGACCAGGGGGGACAGGTCATGGTATGCAGGATTATTGCTGGGGCTGCTCCACTATGAGAGAGGGGAAGAATTTATGGGGATCCATACTACCAATGGCAAATTGGTCCCCAATATATGTTCCCCTGTCTTTCTTAGTCAAAAGAAAGTGGAAGTGCTAGTCTCGTCTGGCTCTTTGAGACCTCCTCTGTCCATAGAGTTCTCCAGGCTAGAATACTAGAATGGGTAGCCATTCTGTTCTCCAGGGTATCTTCTCAACCCAGGGATCGAACCCCAGTGTCCCACATTCCAGGCAGATTCTCTACCATTTGAGTCACCAGGGAAGCCTTCTTAGTAAAAGAACTCCCAGTTTTTGCTGCTCTGAATAAAGACTACATTTCCCAGCCTCCCATGCAGCTGAACAGAGCCATGTGACTTAAGATCTGGCCGAAATATCATTGAGGGGCAGGAAATCCCCTTCTTAGCGCCTTCCTAGTAACTGGACTCTGGAACCAAACTGAATCGAAATCCTAGCCCTGCCACCTCAACCCACGTGACCTTGGGCAAGTTATTTAAACCTTTTTGTGCCACAGTTTATGTTGCAATGGTAAAGAATCCGCCTGCAGTGTGGGAGACCTGGGTTTGATCCCTGGGTTGGGAAGATCCCCTGGAGAAGGGAAAGGCCACCCATTCCAGTATTCTGGCCCGGAGAATTCCATGGACTATACCCATGGGGTCGCAAAGAGTTGGACACAACTGCGACTTTCACCTTTCAAAACAGGNTGCAGTGTGGGAGACCTGGGTTTGATCCCTGGGTTGGGAAGATCCCCTGGAGAAGGGAAAGGCCACCCATTCCAGTATTCTGGCCCGGAGAATTCCATGGACTATACCCATGGGGTCGCAAAGAGTTGGACACAACTGCGACTTTCACCTTTCAAAACAGGAGTAAACATAACATTGCTGTAATGAGGTTGTTGTGAGGATTCCATGAATTGATATTTGAGGAGTGATTGGGGTGGCTTCTGGCACACGGTGTGTATTCTGAAAGTGTGGCGAGGAAGATGATGATGAGGATGAAGAAGGGGAAGAGCCAGCTGGAGCTTGAATGACACAGTGGATAATGGGGTAGAGCCGAATATCGGGGGTGGCCTGGATCCTTAACACTTGTTGAGCCACAAACACAAAGTGCCATAGCATTTTTGTGGACATGACTAGTCACCAGAAGAACTGGCTAACTGATGGCAAGACAATAGTAGCGTTTGTCTTTATCCCATTCTTATCCGCCTGTTACTTGATTGTCACTGTCTTATGTCCTGTTAGGACCCTCACATTATCTCAGCAAGGAAATGTTCATCTTGAAGGATGAAAATTAAGAATGAAAAACTTAGTCCCCCAACCCCACCAATCCTAAATGATAATTTCGTAGTGAGATTTTAGGCAACAGAGATTTGGGGCTTGGAGAACTTCTGCCTGAATTTTGTTAAACGGTTTGCTCTCAGAGCACCAAAGCTACAGGGAACTGCCCTGGATACTGTTGCAGGAATTTCTACTTTGGGAAGTCATTACAAAAAATTATATTTATTTGACTATGCCAGGTTTTATTGAGGCAATCTGGATCTTTGATCTTTGTTGGGACATGTGGGATCTAGTTCCCAAACCAAGGATCAGACCCGGGTCCCCTGCATTGGGAACATAGAGTCTTACACACTGGACCACCAAGGAAATGCCCGTAAAGTCATTTTAAAGTGACCTCTTAAAGCTCTTTCTGCCCTGAGGTTTAAAGTTTCTCTACTTTTTCCTCTCGTTTCCCCCATGGGGCCTGATTCATTGTTGGGTAATAGGTGCATAGGAAGGATTTATCAAGCCGCTAGAGTTCCCTCTTTCAGGAATTAAGCATGAAGGTCCCTTGAAGCAGTGGTGGAAAAGTTCTCCTGTTTTCAAAGACCTCCTGGCCAGGAGGCCTCTCCAAGGCAGTGCGCTTTCTCGTTTGGGGATCAGCGCTTTTCTGAGGCCCCTGTGCTACCTGCTCTTGGCTGTCCCGCAATGGACACCCTGGAGCCCCCTCTGGTCTGGCTGGCCTTGACGCTCCCTGGGTCCAGTGTCTGGGCCTGTCTTCTGGCCTGGGCTGGACATGACAGCCGGCCCTTCCTGAAATGACTCAATATCCCACTTGGACTCAGTTCCAGGCCCGCCCCCAGCTTCAGGCGGCCAGTCCCACAGGACCAGGCCTGGACCACAGAGGTCCCAGCTTTTCTGAGAAAGATCCTACTGCTATGCCAGAAATTCTACAAAATGCAAGCGTAAGCATCTTTAAGCCATGGGCTTCATGCTTCCTGTCCCCACAGCCTCATTCTACCAAACTCCATGCTGCCTGGATGGAGCGTGTTCATCTCAGACTGGAGCATGTGTTTCCCCTCTGACCCACCCCAGGAGCCTGCTTGGGATGGGGCTGGAGAAGAGAGGCANCGTAAGCATCTTTAAGCCATGGGCTTCATGCTTCCTGTCCCCACAGCCTCATTCTACCAAACTCCATGCTGCCTGGATGGAGCGTGTTCATCTCAGACTGGAGCATGTGTTTCCCCTCTGACCCACCCCAGGAGCCTGCTTGGGATGGGGCTGGAGAAGAGAGGCAGAGCCCCTGCAGTTGGGGCCAGGGTAGAGCAACCTACCCCTGACCCCAGCACCCCAGAAAAACGTGGTCCCTTGGGGAGCCCACTCTAGACAAAGCCAGAGGAGGTGTTTGGATCTGGGTTTGAGTTTGCACTGTGACCTGGTGTTCCAAAGACCTTTAGGTGCCTAGGCAATGGCACCCTTGTTCCTACTTAGGACCTTCCTGCATGCCTCTCTCCCTCCACAACACTCTAGGTTGATTCCACTGCCTGGAATGGCCTCGACACATTCACCCCATTCACATCCTTCCTGTACTTCAGGCTGTGGTTCAGTCCTGCCTTCAGCACCTCCCTTCCCTGTCGTGGGGCCCTCAGGGACCTCTTTTTCTTCTCTGAGGTCTTTACTCTCGATCTGCGTCTCCTGTGTGGTGTTAATCCACATTCAGCACTGCCATTGCTCACTGTCTCATGCATCTATGAAGTGTTTCGTGTGTTTGTTTTCCATCCATTTCCCACACATTTTAAACTAGTTCTTCCTAATAGAAGTATAATATGAGCTATGTATGCAATTTAAACTTTTTCGGTAATGGCATTAACAAAGTACAAAGAAACAGGCAAAATTAGTGTTTTATTTAACTCAATATATTAGAAATACATAGAAACGATATGAACATTACTAATGAGATATTTTACATTTTAAGGGTACAAAGTCTTCGAAATCTAGCATATATTTTACGTTTATAGGATGTCAGTTTGGCTGCTAAATTTTCATAGAAGACTCTTGATCTGTATGTAGATTTAATCATGGCCTCCAATGTTCTTACAAATATGATGAATATTTGGCCAGAGCATCTCCTTAGCATTTCCAAGATGGAACCATACAGCCAAAGGAATTCTGGGCATTGTAGTTCTTAGCCTCTCAGTGCCATAAGGTGGGATGGTGATGCTGAGCTGACAAGTGATCTGTCCATTATTCCATTAGCTGGGAGCTCCTAGGAAAGCAGGAGTTTCCAGGTGTAAGGGGCAGCAGAAGCAGAGCACAGACAGAGACAGAAAGCAGTAAGTAGAGCAGGGACCCTGGATCAACCAAGAAGGGAAGAGTCTTTGGTGATGGTAGGTGAAGCAGAGAGGAGGAGAATGGAGAGGGGAGAAGAAAGGATCTCTTGAGGTCCCTGAACTCTCCTGGGCATCTAGATGCTTCAGTGTCACGAGGTGGCCAGGCTCACATCTCAATGACGCTCTTGGGGGAAGAATGCAGGGAGGGGGTTCTCACTGATCCATGTCCCTCCCTGACTCTAGGTGCTAAGATTTGCTGGGACAAGAGCCTAGTAATGAGGAGACCCCCAGCTGAGGGCACTACCTTCTGACCAGTGGATCAACCACTAAGCTCTCTTTCTAGATGGTAACTCCACAAACTGGGGGCACCTATGACCCCCTGTTCCTTCTCAAGGACTTTAGGGCTGGGCTCAGGTATGGGCTAGAGCCCATCTAGTCCATCACCATTGCCTCACAAATGAGAAACCAAAGTGAATTCAAGGTCAGGTTTGTGGTAGGGTCTAGTGTTCTGACTCTTCCCAATGGGTTTTCCTTCTTGCTTTGGTCCTTCCTACTCATCTCACCATGTATATTCTCCCCTCCTGTCTCAGGACTGGGGTCTTTTTCTGATATTTCATCTTCTGAAGAGTTAGCAATGTGCATAGGTTTATAGATTTTAGCAGTGTCAGAGCAAGCATTGAGTGCCTGGTACGTCTGAACACCTTAAGCGTGGTTAGTGAGGTCACATGCAATGATCAGCAGGAAGCACACACAGGACAGAAAATCAGACCCTCCAGGTCTGTTGACTCATCTGAACATCAAAGTTAGGCCATAATGTTTAAAGCAACGAAGTAGGGTTGATTTAACAAGGGTTGTCTCTGGATTCTGTCCACCCCACCCCTCACCCATCTGACTTTGTGCCTGCAATTCAAATGTCTGGCACCAGATGGCAGTGTTACCCTGCTAGGAATTTTAGACAATTTCTCTTCTGAGAAAGGTTTTATATTTCACTCATTCATTCATTCAGCACATATTTACTGAATTCTTACGGTATGCCAAGCACTTTCTAGACATCTGGAATACAACAATGAGCTGAACACAAAAGCTGTGCCCTCTTGGAGCTTATATTCTTGTGCAGGGAGAGCAAAACATTTGGTATATCAAGTGTTAATAGGTGCTATGGACAAAAATAAAGCAAAAATGGGGCAAAGAAGAGCTTGGATAGGGGGGTCTTGTGAAGGGGAGATCAGAAGTTATAAGACCATAGAAACTTGGAGCTTGGAAATGGTATGGAGGCTTTAGGTAGGGGATGAATCATAGAAGCAAAAGAATATTTGCATGGGAAGTGTTATAAAGGGGGCTATGCTTGACAGATAGTGGGGGTGGGGTGGGGAGACTGAGACTCAGAGAGGGAGCGTGACCTTCCCAAGTTTAAAAAATCTGGAGGGCAGAGGCTGGCAGCCTTCGGTTCCAAGCCTATCCCACCTTCCTTGCTGCCCCCACCTCTTCCCAAACCCCAACCTGGTCCTGAGAGGGGCCCTCTCCACGTGGCAGAGACTATGAACTCATCAAATGCTGTGCACCTTTTTTTCCCTGAGAACATTTTCCAGCCAACCTTGCTATTACTATATGTACTTCCCAAGTTCTGGCCAGTGGAAATTGGACCAGAGTGATCCGCGCTAATTCTGGCCATAATCCCTGAAAACTTCTTGTATGGCCTTCTGCACACTCCTCTTTTTCCCATCTGTGCATCTGGGAGCGCAGGACTCCAGAGCCCTGGAGAACAAGGAAGGCATTAAAACAAGGGTCCTCAGATGACTGCGTGAAGAGCACCCCAACACCCTGCTTGGACTGTGACACAAGTGAGTCTGCTATGTTAAGCTGTTGAGATTTGGAGGTTGTCTGTTACCGCAGCTCACTCACCTGAACTGATGCCACTTGTCATGACTGAACCTAACTGAATCCATGTCCAACCGGCTTCAGTTCCCAGCACTCTGCGTAGGGGAGGCCTGCTGGTTCTGTCTGCCTGTGCAGCACCCTTCTCTCTTCTCTAGGTCGTAGCTCCCATTTTCACTAGAGGAGCGACTCCTCTTCTTGGTGGAGCTGTTTCTTAGGGAGCCTCTTCACCACCATCCAGAGGGGCCATCAGGTATACCACCCTCTTGGCCACGTGACTGGTTCGGGGGTAGATATACAGTGTGATCAGAGTCTCACTTGAGATTTGGGCTTTGGATGCGGGAAGAAGAGTCTCTCCTCCACTGAGATCCTGTTATGAAGAGATACTGAATGATGTGAGCCTGAAGCTACTGTAGCCATTGCCCAAGGACACAAGGAAGAAGCTGTTGGCAAAATGAAACCAACACACTGAAGAAAGGAGGCCAGGGGACCAGAGAGAAGATCCAGTTCGACATCCTTCCAATCTTCCCAGAGGCCAGGCCTGCCTTCAGTTTTCCCAGTTACAAGAGCCAAAGACTTTTTTCTAAAGAAAGTTGATTAAGTTTGAATTTCCGTTCCTTAGCACTCAAAGAATTGTGATTAATAAGTAATTATTGAGCCAATACATATTGAGACCTACAGCTTATGTTGTGAGCCAGAAACAGATAAATTATGAGCAGATTAGACATGAGCTGTTAGGACCTCCTGTCCCTAAATATTACTAGGTAGGTGCAAACATAATTATGGTTTTGGACCATGGATTTTAAGTCATTATAACTAGACTCAACCACATCTTTATTAATCAAAATAGGAATCATTACAATCAACACATTTTTGCCAATGAGAAATAAGTGCTTATTCCTGTAGCATAAAAACCTCTGCTTCGGGATTCAGTGAATTCTTGGGAAGCATTTTCTGCCTCCTGCTAGTTGTAGAAGCGTTTTCCCTGCGAAAAAGTTGTTGAGATGCCTGAAGAAGTGAGTGATAGTTGGTGAGTGTTCAGGTGAACATTGCAGATGAGGCAAAACTTTCTAGCCGAATTTGTTCGACTTGTGAAGCGTTGGTTGTGGCATGTGCTGTCGGGCTTGTCATGGAGAAAGAAGAATTGGGCCCTTTCTGTTGACCTGCTGGCTGCAGGTGTTGCAGTTTTTAGTGTATCTCATTGACTCGCTGAGCACACTTCTCAGATGTAATGGTTTCACCAGGATTCAGAAAGCTCTAGTGGATCAGACAGGCAGCAGACCGCCAAACAGTGACTATGACCTTTTTCTGATGCAAGTTTGGCTCTGAGAGGTGCTTTGAAGCTTCTTCTTGGTCTAACCATGGAGTTGGTCATCACTGGTTGTTGAATACAATCCAGTTTTCTTTACATGTCACCATCTGATCCTGAAATGGTTCATTGTTGTTTCATAGAATAAGAGAAGACAATACTTCAAAATGACAATTTTAGGGGAGGTGGTTATCTCAGGAAGCTCCCACTTATCAAGCTTTTTCACCTTTCCAGTTTGCTTCAAATGCTGAAGGACTGTAGAATGGTCAACATTGAGTTCTTTGGCAGCTTCTCCAGTAGTTGTAAGAGGACCATCTTTGATGATTGCCCTCAGTTGGTTGTAGTCAATGTCCCATGGCCAGCCCCTACACTCCTCATTTGTGACAAACCTAGACTGCATATTAAAAAGCAGAGACATTACTTTGCCAATCAAGGTCCATCTAGTCAAAGCTATGGTTTTTCTAGTTGTCAAGTATGGATGCGAGAGTTGGACCATAAAGAAAGCTGAGCGCCGAAGAATTGATGCTTTTGAACTGTGGTGTTGGAGAAGACTCTTGAGAGTCCCTTGGACTGCAAGGAGATCCAGCTAGTCCATCCTAAAGGAGATCAGCCCTGGGGTTTCTTTGGAAGGAATGGTGGTAAAACTGAAACTCCAGTACTTTGGCCATCTCATGCGGAGAGTTGACTCATTGGAAAAGACTCTGATGCTGGGAGAGATTGGGGGCAGGAGGAGAAGGGGACGACAGAGGATGAGATGGCTGGATGGCATCACTGACTTGATGGATGTGAGTCTGAGTGAATTCCAGGAGCTGGTGATGGACAGGGAGGCCTGGTGTGCTGCAATTCATGGGGTCGCAGAGTCGGACACGACTGAGCGACTGAACTGAACTGAACTGAATATGAATATATTTGGCAGGTGGGCCTGATGCCAATATAAAGCAACAGAACAAACTGTCAAGAAATGGGGTCTAATTTTTCTACTGTTCAGATTGCTGTCTTATCAGGATAAAAGAAGGAGTGTGTGTCTTTTCCTTTACCCTTCTGGAAAGCCCAGCTTTTGAGCCCTTGAGGTTTGAGCGCTCCTTATCAGCAGGAGGGAAATAACAGTCTTTGGTCTGTGTTTCCGGCCAAATGGAGAAGTTGTCAGGCTGGGGTGGGCTGCCCTGTGATCTGGAGGGCCTGTGCCCATCAGGTGGTTAAACAGGGTGAATGTCCAGAGGGCCAAGAGGGGCATGGCCTGTAGGAAGTGTGGGCCTTCTTGGACTGTAGAGGAGAAGTGCTGGGGGTTCTGTGGGGCTTGAAGCCCAGAGATTAGCCCCCAAGAATTGCTGAGGTGTGGCCCTGGATAGAGAGGCTGTTCTGTGCCTTGGGAAACTGGACCCCAGGTGCTGAGGCTCAGAAACCTTGAGAAAATCCCCAGGCCAGGTCTTCCTCAGAGTCAAGTTATCCCCTCTGCATAGACCATGTGGGTGACAATAGGGACAACCATGCATTGATGATTAAGCCTCTGCCATCCATTTTCATGGGCCAGGCTTAGCCTGGGGTCCTTCTATTCAATACAACTTTCTTTATCCACTGCCTATCATCATGACAAATCCAGATTTTAGCTAGATGTAATTAATTTGGGGAAATTAAAAAAGCAACGTTTCTTTTACCCTAAATGGATCTCCATGTATTTAATTATAAATTGTTACAAACTATACAGGGAAATCACTGGGTTCCGTGAATCCATTGAACTGAATCTCATCAATTCTGTGGGAATAAATGGTGTTTTTTAGTCAATGTGGGAGTTGCTATAGGAAACCTCATTAGGTGCTACTCGCTGCTGCTGCTGCTGCTAAGTCGCTTCAGTCGTGTCCGACTCTGTGCGACCCCATGGATGGCAGCCCACCAGGCTCCCACGTTCCTGGGATTCTCCAGGCAAGAACACTGGAGTGGGTTGCCAGTTCCTTCTCCAATGCATGACAGTGAAAAGTGAAAGTGAAGACGCTCCGTCGTGTCCGACTCCCAGAGACCCCATGGACTGCAGCCTACCAGGCTCCTCCGTCCATGGGATCTTCCAGGCAAGAGTACTGGAGTGGGGTGCCACTTAATCTTAGGTTAAATGGAGTTCAGGGGCTCTCACAGTTTCTGTAATTTATTTTCGATCAAGACAAAAAAGCAATTGCTCATTATATATGAGAGCTACAAACTCTCTTGATCTCATCACTCAGTATCTCAGAGGAAGATAAAGTCTCTCCAGCTTCCATAGAGAAATCTTAAGCAAAACCCTGGGGACTTCCTCGGTGGTCCAGTGGTTAAGACTCCACACTTCTACTGGAAGGAGCGTGGGTTCAATCCCTGGTCAGGGAACTAAGATCCCACATACTGTACAGTGCAACAAAAAACAAATATTTAAATAAATACATTCAAAGTCATATAAAAAATTTTAATTAAAAAAGAAACTTCTGATTGGCATCACTGAGGTGTGTCCATCCCTGAGCCAATCAGTTTGTCATGGGGACTGCATACTTGGAATGGCTAGCCTGAAGATCTTATTCAGTCCCCCCCAACAACCTTCTATGGAAAATATCATTATCTCCATTTTACAGGTGAGCAGATTGATGTGGAAACAGGTTAAAGTACTTGAAATTGTGTCCTGCCTGCCTGCTAAGTCGCTTCAGTCGTGTCCAGCTCTTTGTGACCCTATGGACTATATAGCCTGCCAGGCTCCTCAGTCCGTGGCACTCTCCAGGCAAGAATACTGGAGTCGGTTGCCATGCCCTCCTTCAGGGTATCTTCTTGACTCAGGGATAGAACTCACATCTCTTGTGTCTCCTGCATTGGCTGGAGAGTTCTTTATCACTAGCGTGAAGTTGTGGAAAACNGTGTATCTCATTGACTCGCTGAGCACACTTCTCAGATGTAATGGTTTCACCAGGATTCAGAAAGCTCTAGTGGATCAGACAGGCAGCAGACCGCCAAACAGTGACTATGACCTTTTTCTGATGCAAGTTTGGCTCTGAGAGGTGCTTTGAAGCTTCTTCTTGGTCTAACCATGGAGTTGGTCATCACTGGTTGTTGAATACAATCCAGTTTTCTTTACATGTCACCATCTGATCCTGAAATGGTTCATTGTTGTTTCATAGAATAAGAGAAGACAATACTTCAAAATGACAATTTTAGGGGAGGTGGTTATCTCAGGAAGCTCCCACTTATCAAGCTTTTTCACCTTTCCAGTTTGCTTCAAATGCTGAAGGACTGTAGAATGGTCAACATTGAGTTCTTTGGCAGCTTCTCCAGTAGTTGTAAGAGGACCATCTTTGATGATTGCCCTCAGTTGGTTGTAGTCAATGTCCCATGGCCAGCCCCTACACTCCTCATTTGTGACAAACCTAGACTGCATATTAAAAAGCAGAGACATTACTTTGCCAATCAAGGTCCATCTAGTCAAAGCTATGGTTTTTCTAGTTGTCAAGTATGGATGCGAGAGTTGGACCATAAAGAAAGCTGAGCGCCGAAGAATTGATGCTTTTGAACTGTGGTGTTGGAGAAGACTCTTGAGAGTCCCTTGGACTGCAAGGAGATCCAGCTAGTCCATCCTAAAGGAGATCAGCCCTGGGGTTTCTTTGGAAGGAATGGTGGTAAAACTGAAACTCCAGTACTTTGGCCATCTCATGCGGAGAGTTGACTCATTGGAAAAGACTCTGATGCTGGGAGAGATTGGGGGCAGGAGGAGAAGGGGACGACAGAGGATGAGATGGCTGGATGGCATCACTGACTTGATGGATGTGAGTCTGAGTGAATTCCAGGAGCTGGTGATGGACAGGGAGGCCTGGTGTGCTGCAATTCATGGGGTCGCAGAGTCGGACACGACTGAGCGACTGAACTGAACTGAACTGAATATGAATATATTTGGCAGGTGGGCCTGATGCCAATATAAAGCAACAGAACAAACTGTCAAGAAATGGGGTCTAATTTTTCTACTGTTCAGATTGCTGTCTTATCAGGATAAAAGAAGGAGTGTGTGTCTTTTCCTTTACCCTTCTGGAAAGCCCAGCTTTTGAGCCCTTGAGGTTTGAGCGCTCCTTATCAGCAGGAGGGAAATAACAGTCTTTGGTCTGTGTTTCCGGCCAAATGGAGAAGTTGTCAGGCTGGGGTGGGCTGCCCTGTGATCTGGAGGGCCTGTGCCCATCAGGTGGTTAAACAGGGTGAATGTCCAGAGGGCCAAGAGGGGCATGGCCTGTAGGAAGTGTGGGCCTTCTTGGACTGTAGAGGAGAAGTGCTGGGGGTTCTGTGGGGCTTGAAGCCCAGAGATTAGCCCCCAAGAATTGCTGAGGTGTGGCCCTGGATAGAGAGGCTGTTCTGTGCCTTGGGAAACTGGACCCCAGGTGCTGAGGCTCAGAAACCTTGAGAAAATCCCCAGGCCAGGTCTTCCTCAGAGTCAAGTTATCCCCTCTGCATAGACCATGTGGGTGACAATAGGGACAACCATGCATTGATGATTAAGCCTCTGCCATCCATTTTCATGGGCCAGGCTTAGCCTGGGGTCCTTCTATTCAATACAACTTTCTTTATCCACTGCCTATCATCATGACAAATCCAGATTTTAGCTAGATGTAATTAATTTGGGGAAATTAAAAAAGCAACGTTTCTTTTACCCTAAATGGATCTCCATGTATTTAATTATAAATTGTTACAAACTATACAGGGAAATCACTGGGTTCCGTGAATCCATTGAACTGAATCTCATCAATTCTGTGGGAATAAATGGTGTTTTTTAGTCAATGTGGGAGTTGCTATAGGAAACCTCATTAGGTGCTACTCGCTGCTGCTGCTGCTGCTAAGTCGCTTCAGTCGTGTCCGACTCTGTGCGACCCCATGGATGGCAGCCCACCAGGCTCCCACGTTCCTGGGATTCTCCAGGCAAGAACACTGGAGTGGGTTGCCAGTTCCTTCTCCAATGCATGACAGTGAAAAGTGAAAGTGAAGACGCTCCGTCGTGTCCGACTCCCAGAGACCCCATGGACTGCAGCCTACCAGGCTCCTCCGTCCATGGGATCTTCCAGGCAAGAGTACTGGAGTGGGGTGCCACTTAATCTTAGGTTAAATGGAGTTCAGGGGCTCTCACAGTTTCTGTAATTTATTTTCGATCAAGACAAAAAAGCAATTGCTCATTATATATGAGAGCTACAAACTCTCTTGATCTCATCACTCAGTATCTCAGAGGAAGATAAAGTCTCTCCAGCTTCCATAGAGAAATCTTAAGCAAAACCCTGGGGACTTCCTCGGTGGTCCAGTGGTTAAGACTCCACACTTCTACTGGAAGGAGCGTGGGTTCAATCCCTGGTCAGGGAACTAAGATCCCACATACTGTACAGTGCAACAAAAAACAAATATTTAAATAAATACATTCAAAGTCATATAAAAAATTTTAATTAAAAAAGAAACTTCTGATTGGCATCACTGAGGTGTGTCCATCCCTGAGCCAATCAGTTTGTCATGGGGACTGCATACTTGGAATGGCTAGCCTGAAGATCTTATTCAGTCCCCCCCAACAACCTTCTATGGAAAATATCATTATCTCCATTTTACAGGTGAGCAGATTGATGTGGAAACAGGTTAAAGTACTTGAAATTGTGTCCTGCCTGCCTGCTAAGTCGCTTCAGTCGTGTCCAGCTCTTTGTGACCCTATGGACTATATAGCCTGCCAGGCTCCTCAGTCCGTGGCACTCTCCAGGCAAGAATACTGGAGTCGGTTGCCATGCCCTCCTTCAGGGTATCTTCTTGACTCAGGGATAGAACTCACATCTCTTGTGTCTCCTGCATTGGCTGGAGAGTTCTTTATCACTAGCGTGAAGTTGTGGAAAACATTATTACTCATCAGCACTGAGTTCCCTTCTCCTTCTCGGAACATCAAAGGATGGTGCTTCCCGGTCCTCTTGAAGTTAGATGAGGTCATTTGACTTTTGTATGAATAGAATGATATGGGTCCCTTCCTGTGGCAGCACTGAATCACTGGGGCCTGACCCCCAGTTCTCTGCCCCCTCCGTGGCGAGTGGGGAAGGCTGTGTCAGGCTGGAGGTGCACCGCAGGGTCTTCACATGGAGAGCAGCTGCACAGAGCCACCCAGAGGTGCAACGAGGCTTTGTGGCCCTGAGCAGACCTTTGTTGCTTTAAACCACTGCCACTGGGGGTTATTTGTTCTTGTAGCATAACTTAGCCTATCCTGATTGATGTAAATGTCACTCAGCTAATAAGCAGCAGAACTCGAATTTGAAATGTGTCTGGCCCCAAAACCTGTGTTCATAGCTTATTCCTCTAAATTGTCAACATTCTTCGGGAGGAATCTTATGCAAAATTTGCAGTTCTCCTAACCCTATTCTGTATTAACTCTGAATTTAGATCTCCAAGAGATGCAGCTTTCTCCCTCAGCTTTCATACATTTCCTGTGTAACCATATTCCTCTTCATTCTCATCAAATTAAGTTTGGGCAAAAACAGGGGACCTGCCTCCAGAAGCAGCCAGCATGCCTAACATGGGTCTGTGCCCCTCACTGTGATTCCTATCTGGGAACTTGATTCCTGCTGGAGACTCTCTGGGGGAAGATCCAGGTAGGAGCCCAGGGTTATTCCGAGTGTTGTGCCAGGGAGGGAAAAGCCTGGAGATCAGGTTGCTGTGCCATTTGCTGGGAAGGAATGGAAGGGAAGACAGTCACTGGAGTGACAGGGAATCTAAGAGTCTCTGAGATGCTAAGAAAATGAGGGAGCTGAAACCTGAACGGGGCAGCCCTGAAGCTCCCCTATCAGTGGTTTAATGTCATGGGTCTGCAGTGCAGGCCTGGAGATATACATATGTTACACTTTATTTTTTAGACCAATCTTAGATTTATATCAAAATTGAACATATGGTAAAAAGAGTTCCTATATATCCTATATATACTCTGCATAGTTTCTCTAGTGCTAGCATCATGCATTAGTGTGGCACATTGTTAAAATTAATGAACAAGTGTTGATAGGTTAAGATTATTACTAACTGAAGTCCCCCTTATGTTAATCTAATGTTCTTTTTCCATCCCAGGAGCCCATCCAGGATACCATATTACGCTGCGTCATCATGTCCACTCAGGGACATGGCATTTTCTCTGCTTGTCCTTGCTTCTGAGAACCTTGACAGGAAAACTGGTCAGGGATATTACACTTGTCTGTTAGCTTCTCTCATGATTAGACTGGGGTTTTGAGTTTTTTTGAGCAAGGAAAGTTTAAAAAGCTTTTCCAGGTAACTCTCATTTGCAGGCAAGATTACCCAGATGGTTAGTGCACAAGGGACAGGCTCTGACCTCCCCTGGGCTGGGCATACAGGGAGGCCAATACAGATTTTCAGATTGTCTGTGACAAGACTCAGACCTTCTTCCTACTCTTGGAATCATCAATGCAGTTGCACTTAATTGGACTCGAGCCTATTCACGCACTGTTGTTTCAGGCTGAAGAGTAACCCCTAGGGAAGAGGATGCCCCTACAGCCTTAGGGTGACTGGTCAGGAGACAGAGCAGGAGTCTGGGAGGTTGTGAGCTCTCCTAACAACAGGGAGTACATTCATGGCCATCGTATCTGATCTTCAGATACCCTCTAAACACCATGTTAGTTGGCCATCGAAAAGCCATTCTTAGTTCTGGCTAACAAGATCTAGGAAAAAATTGCTGGGAGTTGTGGGGAACTGTGATAGAAAAGCTTCTGAGAAAGATTTTGAATCCCTGATCAAATAAGGAAAGCACACAAGGAGAGCTCTTTACACTTTTACTATCACCCTACATCCAGACATTGGAGGAAGTCTGAAGATGTGATATATGGAGCTGTGGCAGCCATTTTACAACCATGAGGGAGACCATTTGGACTTTGATCCAGAGCACTGGCATCTTGAAGTTTCCAAGCCAGCTAGATAACTGCCCACCTCTAGACTTCTTGGTAGGCAGCTCTCTTATGATGAAGTCCCTGTTGGTCAGTTTCTATTACCTATAGAAAAATCACACAGGGACTATTATAGACATCATCCTTAGAGCACAGATAAGAGCTGGAGAGGGCAGGGACATGCCTGAGGTGTCCTGATGTGGAGGGACATGCTCTCTCGGGGAGTGGCCGAGCAAAGAGTGGTGTCATCATCGTGGATCTAAAAGCGGATGGCCTTAGGCAGGGGTGGGGTGTCTGGAACATCAGGAGAGGATTCGGGAGCCACTGCAAGTCTCTGAGCATGAGGGAAGGGGTAGTTGGAGGAGGCACAGGGGAGGTTTGGGGGGGACTTTGGCCCAAAAGCCACATCCAAACTCGCAGGTGAAACAACAAAGGTCAGCTGCCTTCCAGCAGGGCCTTCCTTATGGCCATCTCCAAAGAGCCTGCAGGAAGGAAGGAAAGGCTGTGGCTGGGATTCAGCATAGACTAAAAGGACCTAAATTTAGATCAGACATCCAGGGAGAGGCTAGGAAAGCCACTTGCAGTTCTCTCTCTCTGTAATGCTTTGTCCTAAAGAGCATCATCCAGCTCTGTTCGTTTAGGTGACCACCCCCACCTCCCACCCCTGCAGGGCTGAGAACTGTGATTTTCACGTAGGGCCACAGCCGCACAAAACTGCATGGTGGAGAAAGGCCAGACTCTGGGCTCTTGGGCCCAGGTCTCAGCCATCTCTCTGAGAAAGGAAAAAATGGTGCCCGGGTTGGTAATAGAATTTTCCCATTTCCATGGTATAAATGCTTTGTGGCTGATTTCGCCAACATTGAAACAACTTTCTTGCAAGTTTACTGGCATTTAACAATCAGCTCTTGAAGCCTGTGCATGTCTGCTCTGGCATACCACTGCTTTAGACGTTGTCCACCGTGGCCCCCTTCCTCCTGTCCCCCTGTCCCTCTTCCACTTAGCTCCAGCCCACAGGCTCCTCCTTCCTTCTGGAGGCAGATCTGTCCCTCTCCCACCCTGACCCTGGCTGTGGGTTTCAGCTCTTGGCCCCACAATTTGACACTGCCATGTGTATCCCTGCCATTGCCCCTGATTCTCCACCTCTGCTCTCCCTTAATCCTGACCCCTGATTCCTGCTCCTGGCCCCTCCTAGTGGCTGGCTGGATGGCTTGAGGGACCCATTCCCTCCTGCCTTGGCCTCAGCTGCTCCACGTCACTGCCAGCCTGCTTGGATCAGCCCTGAAGCCTTGTATGGAACACAACGTTCCACTCCATGACGTGGGGCTGGGGTGTCTGGATGGTTGCAGATGAAAAGGCCCTAGGATCTCACTCAGAATTTCTTTCATTTTCCAAATGTCACGCTCTTCCCTCCCGGTGCTCTGCGACCCCCTCAGAGTCTGGATTCCCTCCCATCTTCCTGAGGGCAACCCTCTCCTCTGCCTGCATTCACTGACTCTCTCCTTCACCGAGTGAAGGAACATGTCCCATGTGGACCCACAGCTCTTCCAGCTCTCTGGGACCTCTGTCCTTCCCAGCTCTCCCCTTCAGATCCGGCCCCCTGGGGTCTGCATCTGCTGTCTTATGTCCCAAACCTACTCTTCTGTGCCCCATCCCTGCCTTTATTAAGGTCTTATCACTGTTCCATAACCCAAATCCTAACCACGGTTACTGAGGTTTCTGTCGAACCCCACCACCTCCCAGTCCTACCCCTGAAGTCCCACTGCGCTTCCAGCTGAACTTCTCAGTGTGCTCGAGTATCACTTCCTCCAGGAAGCCTTCCCTTCTTCTCTGCATCCTGGCCAAACCTTGATTTTAATTCTCCTCCCACTGTGAGGTAGTCATTTATTTGTTGATCTCTCCCATCAGGCATGGTTTTTTGGGAGGAGGAGTTTTGTCACTCTGCCTTGAAGCCCAAGACAGTGCCTGACACATGATAGGTACTCCAGGAACAGGGTTTGCTTTGGTAAAGCCTGGGGTTCACGGTCATTTCTCTTTCAGCACTCTAAAAGCACTTCCTGTTGGAATGCCTCCCAGCTTCTCCACTACAGTAGGAGTTTCTTGGAGCCAAGAACCTGTCCTCAGGACCCCTCTCAGCACATAGCTTTAGGCGGGTCCTGATGGTGGGACACAATAGCTATTTGGAGGAGGGTGGGCAGAATCAGCTGTGTCCCAGATTTCTTCAAGTGCACCCCACTGTTGACTGAGGCACCTCAAGAGGCAGTTAAATTTAAGATAATTTTTCTACATGTTCACAAGCCTTCACCCTAATTACAAAGACCCTTGGAGGAACACAGGCCCGTATGTTCTGCACAGAACCTGGGTAATAGGACAGCCACTTGGAGCAAAGACAGGAGGACTGCGAGCCAGGCAGGCCAGTTCTCAAATGGCCACCCCATCCCAGAGAGGCCAGAGGAAACTGAGTGTGTCTGAGGGGCTGGGGACCTCTGGTGAAGGTGGGCAAGTCTTCTCCTCCACCCCCCACCCACTGGCCAGCCTGTGTAGCAGGGAACATGGACTCTGACTCCCAACTGGAACCCCACAAGGAGAAATGTTCTTTTGGTTTTCCTGTTGGAATCCCACGAGCAGGAATGTTCTCGTGGTTTTCCTGTTGGAATCCTCAGGGCAGGAATGTTCTCGTGGGTTTCCTGTTGGGATTCCATGAAAAGCACTTTCATTCTTCCAGCCTCGTGCCCCTGAAATTTCAGGGGCATGGGGTCCTGAGAGATTCTCAAATCTGGCCCCTTCCAGGCTCTACCTGCAGGCTCTGGGTATCTAATGAGCGTGGAAACCTCCTGGAGCGGGGACACTTCAGCCGTCGACAGTGCTGCTGCTGCCATTTCTGAGCTAAGCTCTAGTGATTTTTGTTCTGTTGCTATAATGGGGTCACCTAGAAAGTGGCCAGCTTGTCTGGGTTGTGAGCTAGGGTGGAGCGGTACTGAAATAGAGGGGCGCTGCCTGAGTCTGGATCTGAGCTACTTCGTGGCTGTGACTAGAGACACACCCGAAATTCTGAGCCTCAGTTTCCTCATCTGGATGGTAATCGAATCCATGACAGAATTGTTGGGGGTGATGATAAATGAGATGACTCTCTCCATCTCCTTTCACACAAGCCACACCCTTGGCAAGGTCCGGTCTCTCTGAGTCGTTGCTGGGCAGAATCTTGCCTTTCCCTTTGCGATGTCTCATCCATCTCATAACTCCACTCCCAGTGCCCCTTCCTGCTCCCAACACTCTGGCCAGTGGTCAAGGGTCATATGCAGGTGCCCATGAGCCTTACCCTTGGCCCCCACCCACCTGCATCCACCTCCCCTGAAATGTTTGGCAGGACAAGGGGCCCCATTTGAACCATGGGTGTTTGAGGAAAGAGGCCAAAGGCTGAGGCCAGAGCAAAATGTGTCCAGCTGGCGTGGCTCAGCTCCTGGGACAACGGCTCAGTGATTCTCCCACTGGGCGCCTCCCATCCCCGCCCTCCTTCTTCAGCCTCCTCCCCTTCCTCCTTCTCATCCCGGTCTTTCTCAGGGCACTTATGTATTCCCTTTCTCTTTGATTCCCTACAAAACCCTAGTCAGGCAGATGAGGCATAGAGCAAGCACCTTCCTCATTTAGGGAAGAAACTGAAGCTCAGGCAGAATAATAGTATCGGTAGCTCACGCTTTTATGTTAACTGAAAATATTTTGTAATAGGCAATTCACTCACATGGGTGATGGATCAGAATCCCATGAAAATGTGTACAGTCAAAAGGCCTGCCCCCTGACTCCATCCCCTTTCATTCTCCCAACACAAAGTAACCTCATTGACTAGCTTCTTAGGTATCCTTACAGGATGGTGGTGGTGGTTTATTCGCCAAGTCATGTTTGACTCTTGCAACCCTATGGACTGTAGCCCGCCAGGATCCTCTGTCCATGGGATTCTCCAGGCAATGATACTGGGCGGGGTTGGGGGAGAGGTGGTCACCATTTCCTTATCCAGGGGATCTTCCTGACCCAGGAATCGAACCTAGGTCTCCTGCATTACAGGCGGATTCTTTATAGTCTGGGCCACTAGGGAAGATCCTTCTAGGATACCCTTCTGCAAATCCAAGCAAATCGGGCATGTGGTCTGATTTTCTCACTCCCTGCCCAGATGGTAGCATCCTACACGCCGTGCTTTCCATTCAACATCCATCTTGGTGGTCTCTCCCCATCAGTTCCTAGAAGGTGTCTCTGTTGTGTGCCTTTACCATAACTGACCACCTGCCCTGAGTATTTGCTGCTGACAGGTGCTGTGCTGAAGGATCCAGGTGGACTGCTTTATTTAACCCTCACCTCTAACCAAATGCCTGGGGAGCTCTTATCATCCACGTTTGCAGATGAGCAAATTGAGGTATAGAGTTAACCTAGTCGGGGGACATGCCATCTTGTTCCAGAAATAGCGCTTTCATCCGCCACGCACCCTCCAGGTTCTGGAAGAACCAGCCTCTTGATTTTGTCTGCCTCCCAGTAAGCGGTTTCAATGCAAACATCCAGCCCTGCTAAAAGCCACAGTCTTTAGTTTGCCAATGAACACACACCCAATTGCTCTAATTCCACACCCACGAAAGGAACGGGTCGGAGTGTTATGTAAGTCCTTAGATATGTGCTATTGTCTCCCCAACATGTAAGGATTATTATTCCCATTTTCTGGAGGAGGAACATGAAGCTCTGAGAGGATGAGTGACTTTTGCAAAGGGATCGAGCCAGGTTGACAACTCAGGTCTCCGGACTTCCTCCTGGCAGCCTGCACAGTCTGATTCCCCTTCCCCTACTTCCCTTCTGAGATGGGGAAAGTGTTGCTGCTGGGGTCCCTCTCTGGGAGGGAGGTGGGGGCTGTGCCTATGTCCCCACATGGCAGCTGGGGAGGCAGAGCAGGCTCTGGGTCAGCTTAGGTGGAGGGTGGGGGCGCTTCTTGAGGGCTGTAATGAGAGATGAAGGTCTGTCCCCTCCCCAGAACTGGGCTTCCTGAAGGATCAGACTCTGTCCCTTCCTGGGACAGAAGGATCAGACTCCCTACAGTGATGCCAGGGGCTGCTGGGAGCCTTTTCACATGAAATGGTTCAGCCAGGATGACCGACTCTGCTTGGTTTCTTGCTCTTCCCTGATGCACTGAGGGCCGGGGTAGGCCTCGAGTTGCCTGCTGGCCCATCTGGCTGCTGTTCTGCTCCTCTTGGTGCTGCGTGTTCCAAACCACCCAAGGGAAGACATCTCCAGGCTGGGGGTGGGAGGGCTTAGGGTTGGATGGGAGGCTGACCTGTGGTCCCAGCCTGGGCAGCTGTGGAACCAGGGACATGTAGCTGGGGAGTCCAGCTCTCCTAGTCTCAGACCCTGCATGGGGTCCACGTTAGTGTCAGCACCAGGGGTGCCACAGATGGGTCAGGGTGGTCTCTGGGTACATCCAGCTTTGGCACGTATGGTTCCGCGCATTCTGCATCACCTTCATCTGGCCCCCTCTCCCCAGACTCCTTTGCCTCCCCATCCTGCCTCCAGCACTCTCCCAGCCCCGCCCGTCTCCTGGGAACACCAGCAACAATAACCACCATTTATGGACCACAGGCCACATGCATTAAGGCTGCCGTGTATCAAGCCCTCACTGTGTGCCAAGTCTGTGTGAAGCATTTACACACACACACGAACATGCTATGTCAATGAATACTCGAAACGCCCCAGGCAGGAAGGTACTATCTCCTTTTTGTGTGTGAGGGAACTGAGAAACAAAGAGAACCAGAGAACGTTCAAGCCGGTGCACACAGGAGAAATGCTTGTGAGGGTGGGCTGAGCTGTGTCCCCGGTGTGGGAGGGAGTGGGGACAGCGGCTTCTCGTGGTGTTCAGGCAGCAGCTGGAGACTTCGTGCTCACCATACCTCGAGGCTATGGGCCATGGACCCGCTGGAGAAAGGAAATGGTCCACAGAGCATGTCCCTCTATTGTGGTCTTCGTGAACAGCCCCCCTTCCATCCAGCATCAGAGATATGAGCTGGGGCCGGGGATCGACAGCGACGAGTCTCCTCACTCTTCCTCAGTTTATATCTTTCCCTCTCTGTATCTTTATGCTTCTGCTTCCTCTTTTTCTCCGTCTCACTGGAGACGGAGAAATCTCTTTTTTTCTCGCCATCCATCCATCTTTCTCCATCTCTTGGTCCTGGCAGTGGGTAGTGGGGAGGCCTCTGAAGCCTTGGTGGGGTTGTGTCCTCACAGGAAAAAAACTTTTAGAGATCTCAGGAGCAGAGAGGCTCTTGTTATTGCCATTGGATCTTTGCAGCCCAGAGTCCAAGGTCGGCCTCAGTCTGGTAGACCCACCTGGAAGCACCCTCTTGGCCCCCAGACACACCAGCTGCTTGAAGCATCTGTGCATAGACTTGGGGGGCTGGATGGTATTGAGAAGCCATTTCCTCTGTGTGAGACCTGTCACCCTTTTCTATCTCCAGGGCAGGTGGTTGTTTATCCCCCCCATCAAATGGGCCTCCCAGCGCAGAGCTGTGCCACAGATGGAGTACCCCACCACGCTCGGGTCCTACCTCTCTCTCACTCCCTTGCTCTTTCCTCTTTCACCGGCTCTCCTGTATGTCCAGCTCTTTCACTCCACTTCCTTGGGCCTGGATCTGGGGGCCTGTGCCTGCCGCAGACCACGGCACAGCCGCAGGCGGCTGCACTCCCACCTACACCTGAGTCCTTCCTGCAGGGCAGGAAGGCAAGCCAGGGGAGAGATCACCCTTGGAAACTGTTGCCTTTCTGGCTTTTCTCAAACTTGCAAAAATGTGGCTTTGAGCAAGTTAAAAAAGAAATCAATGCCACCTCCCACAAATGATACCATTTCTCAAGCTCGCAGAGCCGACGTGGGTAGACAAATAGGACTTTAAAAATAGCCTTGTGTTTCTCAATCTTACGGCCTCTGGGGGCTGCAGGGAGAGGCCTTGGTCCAGCCTGGTTTTCTGGCCCATTGTCTGCCTGCCCCGGGTTAGGGGTGGGCGTGGGGTCTGTTTGTAGGCGCGGTAATTCCTGGGCAGAGGAGGGAGGAGAGGGAATTCTCAGCGAGGATGAGCCGGATAACACACTCTGGAATGGAGTAGCTGTTTGGTGTTTATTTTTCCCTTCTCAGGCCAAATAATAGAGCGCACTCCATTTTGAGCTTCAGTTTTCATCAACTTTTTTTTTTTTTCCCCCTTCCCCCCTGTTTTTTCTTTTTTTTTCAAGTGTGCAGCAGAGACTGAGATACAAGGTCTTATTTCCATCTGGGCTCTGGCCCAATAGCTTCGACCAAAAAGTTACTTAAGTCATATTTCCATCATCTGCAGATGGCTGTGTATTTATTTCTCACCAAAGTAAAATCCCAAATGGACTGCAGATATTTGCACGAGTCACAACTTCCTCCTGGCAGGGCTGGGATGCGGCTTTGATCCTTCTGAGAAAACAGAAATGCTGGCCTCAGTCCAGCAGCAATGGCGCCTTTGGGACTTCCCAGAACGACCCGAGAGCTGGGCCTGGAGCGGGTGGGTTGGGTGTCTTGGGGTCCAGGGGTATCATATCCTGGAGATGGGTGTGGGGACTTTGAGAAGCAAAGCCGGATGAGTGAGGGGGATTAGAAATCAAAGCAGGGAGGGTCACTGAACAGGTGACTGGCCTAGAATAACCCTCTGGAGGATGGCAGCCCCTGTGTGAGCTCTGTGAGGGAAGGGCGAACCCTGGAAAATTACTCATGGAGAAGCAGCCGCTCCTGGACACAGAGCCCCTCTGTTTGGCCGGTGTGACCTGGCCCCCATCTCTTTCTCTGCTCCCTCACCCGCAGGGTGCTGAGCCTGGCATGGGGAGGAAGCCCCTGGCCTGAGCCTGGCAGGTTCAGCCCCGGGTCAGGACTGGCAGCCAGGATGCCACTGAGATGGGGCTCTTCTCTGCCACTCAGGGGGTGCTCCAGTGGACCGCCTTTGGGTGCTCCCTGTCCGCCTCCCCAGATGGCACCTCCTGCTCCCAGGAGGAGAGTGTTCGGTGAAGATGGTGCGGGGACTCTGAAAGCTGAGGGATGGGATCTATTTAAAGGCTGAGAAGATGAACATAAGGAACCAGAGAAACAAAGCAAATGGGAAGAGGCAGAATGTGGAAGGCTTGCATTCTGATCTCCTCTTTTCTCTGCCTTTTCCTGTTTCTCATTTCCATTGATGTCCAGAGTATATTTACATCGTTCCTTCTGTTTCTTGGCATTTGTGTCCTTCTTTTTTGGCTTCAGGTTGCTTGCAACAGTGTTTCTGTAAAGTTGCCCCTGATAAAATCTGAAATATGTCCCTGACGGTGGGCGGGTGAGTCCTGTGTACCTCCTCTTGGGAGTTGAAGGCTTTGCAGAGGAACAGAGCTTACCCACGAAGGAGGCAGAAAACTGCCGATGCCTTTGTACCACTTCCGGAACTTTCTCGGCTTGCTTGGGTTTGTCCTTTTCTCTGCTTCTTCCCAGCCCCATACAGTTCCTCTGACCTAGTCTGGACACTCTTGGCATCCCCAGCCGCAGGGCCTGCAAGGGGCTCTGTGCCCCAGGGTATGACTCTCTGGGTGGAGGCCCCCTTGGTAGCCCCATGAAGGACTCTGGGTCTCTGGTTTGGTTCCTCCCTGGCTGCTGTCCATCCGGGTCAGTCAGCAGGCCCATTTCCCACCCCAGGGCCGCCCTCTCTCCCCCCCACATCTTGGCTCAGTGCTCTGTTTTGCTTTAAGACTTTCTTTCAACAGAGCACAGAGTTGGCCACCAGTGTCTCTGGCCTGGCCCACCTCGAAGCCTGACCCTGACTCATGGCTCCGGGTCCCGACAGGACCTGGTTCACACCGGTTTAAAAACTCTGGACAGCAAAGTCACAAGCCATCTGCACCCTCGTCTTCCGCTCGAGACGTTATTTATGTGTGCGGCTTTGTACTCGTTGCTAAATGCGGCCTGTGTGAAGGCTGTTAATTAACCCTTTGAGAAATGAGCTTCCCATCAGGGCAGGGACAGGAACCAGGAACATGTTTGTAATCAGGTTGTTAAATGCCAATGATTTATCCTGCTTCAGATTAGCGGCTTATTGAAGCCAGAGGAAGGGGTAGAAGAGATGCCCTCCAAAAGTGGTTTAAATAAAGCCTGTTTTGTGCACACTGATTGTCAGAAGGGCAGGAAATGCTAAATCAACGGTGCTCCTGGGCCTTGGAGAGGAGACAGGAGGTGTTTTGGAAGGGAGTGGAGGTGGCGGGCCGCCAAAGCCTGCCCCTGTGATCAGGAGGAGAAGCAGGCAGTCCTCCAGGTGATCAGCCATGTGGTTGCTTCACCCCTTTGGCCGTCTGTAAAATGGGACCCTGCCCCCCTCACCGGGCAGTTGTGGAGAGAGTGGAAGAGACAGTCTGAGGTTTTACCCAAATATAAGAGCAGCCATCCAAAGGGTGGTTCTGCTGTGGGGACATACTGTGGGTGGAATGGGTGGTCGCGAAGGAGGAGGGGAGACTTTTCCACTTGGAGAGGGAAGGGTNGGGCAGTTGTGGAGAGAGTGGAAGAGACAGTCTGAGGTTTTACCCAAATATAAGAGCAGCCATCCAAAGGGTGGTTCTGCTGTGGGGACATACTGTGGGTGGAATGGGTGGTCGCGAAGGAGGAGGGGAGACTTTTCCACTTGGAGAGGGAAGGGTCCGGAGAAGAAGATGTTCAACAGTTGTCCAAAGGGGCCTCTATTCCCCCATCTGTGAATGAGGGTCATTCTAGAATCTTCAAAGCTGGTTCTATGAGTATAGTTTCCCCAATGCTGAAAATAGTCCTCCTGAAATGAGAGGCCAACTTTTGGGCTGGGTCCCTCAGACTTGGTTTCCCAACCCAGGATCTGTTGTTCTCTACCCTCCCCAGATGTGTGGAGGTGGGTATAGGCTAGGGGTGGGTGGTGGAGGAGGGCAGGTGGGCTTGGGCCTCAGGGACTGAGTGGGCCATCAAGGCCTGCTGGTATTTTTGATGGAGACTCTTTACATTCTGAGTAAGAGATGCCTTAAAAGCACCATTGAGAGTAAGGGCTCAGATGCCTGCACTCAGCCGAGCTTCCTGTCAAAGTCGAATAAGCCCAGAAAACAAGAACATCTATTCACAGCCCTGAGCCTTCCCTGCTTCCCAGGCTTATTTCATTCGAAAATAGTCAGAGCTGGAGAGCGGGGAGGAAGAAGCGAAGTGCAGCCTGATTGCTGAGTGACCTGTGTCTGCTGGGGGTGGGGTGGGGGGCCTCGTGTAACTTCTCAGAGCCAAGTCCTTCCTCCTTTTCCCTTCCCTTTCTTTCCTGCCCCCTCCAGTCTCTTTTGAAATTGCCACATCACCCTCTGCTGATCCATTTATAGCTTATGAAATGTGCCCAGATTAAGCCAGCTCAATACCGTTCAATGATTTACCCAGACAGCCAAACGCGAGTGAACCCTCCAGTGAACACAACCCAAATATCTGTATTTCAACGTTGACTCCTAAACGAAATAAAAGTATATGTGTTTCGAGTTTTCACTTAGTTAGCTGTGCTTTAGCAAGCTTCCAGGTGATTCCGAGGCAGGCTAAAGTTTGAGAACGTCATTCTAGAGCGTGCAAAGGTGCACCCTGAGTCTAGAGGTGAGGCAGGAGGGAGTGATGACATTTCTCACTTGGAGATGGCTCTGGGAGCCCTTTGCTAGGAAGGACACCTGCTCGGGCCGCCACCTTCTTCTCTGGGGCCTCTGGCCACTCAGTCAGGGTGACGAGCTGAAGCTGCCTTCAGAGAGTTTCTGTGCCCCTTGGAGGTCGATTCCTGACTCCCCTCTATGGCGTGTCCATCTCCTCACTCCTGAGGTCTGTAGGTGACCAAGAGCATTTCCCAAATGTGTCCCACTCACGGCCCTTTGCCCACCCACCCCCAGGGTCAGTAAAGCTCCCAGCATCCCCTGCGCCTTGACTTGCCCCCACCGGCAGACGTGTCTCACTGTGTTGATAAGAATGTCCTGTGTCTGAGCTGTCCAAGATGGCAATCGCAAGCCACACATCACTGCTGCGCGCTTGAAATGTGGCTAGGGTGGCTGAGGAAATGAAATTTAAATGATGGCTAGGGTGGCTGAGGAAATGAAATTAAATTGGCTTTCACGTAAATTAATTTAAATTCGAATAGCCACACGCACCTTGCGGTGGCTACTGTTCTGGACAGTGACATTCTAGACTCTCTCTCAATGCCTTCGTCTCTAATTTCTGCCTTCCCCTCACCCTTGGCTCCATTCTTACCAAATCCTGTCCCACTGCATGGAGGGGAAACTGTGGCCCGAAAGAGGGGGCCCTCTAGGATACACAGGAAGCCGGAGGTGGGGGGGACTGGGAGCCATCCCCTACCCCTACTCTGCCTTCAAGGCCAGGCCTCAGGCCAGCAGCCCCATCAGACCTTGGCCTCTGGCCGAGGTGTGGGAAGTTGAGTGTGATGAAACCCAAGCCCCCTTGGCAGGCGCCCAGCAGTGGTTTCACACTTGAGCTGCAGAGTTGGGAGGAGGCGGCTGGAGAGGACCGTCAGAGGATGGGAATTCGGGTGGCCTGGCCAGCAGGCCCTATGAGCAGGAGCTATCCCCAAGGGGGTTTCCAGGCCGAGCAGGCTGCCAGATTGCGTGGGTGCCTCCTGGTGGCTGAGGGCTCAGTGTGACCCAGGCCTTCCCATTGCCCCTCTGTGGGGAGTGACAGAGGAGGGATGGAGAAAGTGCTGAATGAGTATACGTGACTGCGTGTGACGACTGTGCGTGCGTGTGTGTGCCTGTGTGCGTGTGTGTGCCCATGCATAGAGAGGGATGGCACCAGCTTCTCTAGGGAGGAAACCAGCCAGCTCACCCTACCTTCACCACCACCATCCCCTGCTACATAATTTGCAGGGCCCAGTGTAAAATAAAAACGCAAGGTCCCTTGTTCAAACATTATTGAAGATTGCAAGAAGGTGACATCAGAACATTAAACCAAGTACAGGGCTTCCTGAGCACGGAGTCCTGAATGACTGACAGCTTGCCAACTCATGAAGCTGGCCCTGCTTCCAGTGCTGGAGACAGACATGGGAAGGTCTCAGAAGAACAGAGGACCTATGTTCTGGGCCAGCCTGAGGGCAGGCGCTGGCCCATTTCTCTGCACTCAGCCCCTCAGGGCTCCTGGAGGAAGACAGAGGTTTTGAGTCTATCCAAGTCTTCTCTTAGACGGGCTGATGCCTTCACACTGGGGAGGAGAAGGCTTCAGAGACCCCACTGCTGCACCTGTCCTCATCCCTGCCCCAGCCTCAAGGGGGCACCATGGAGGCAAGATGCAGTCATGAAAGCAGTGCATGAGGACGGGGTACTTACATCACCCCTGAGCCTTGCTAAGTATCTTGCCAGTATTACCTCATTTGACCTTCCTGGCGTGCCAGGAGACAGGTACTCTTATTTGGCCCTTTTACAGAAGGAGGGGCTTCCTGCAGGGAGGGAAATGTTCTGTTTCTTGACCGTGTGGTTTGTGACATGCATGTATATGTTCGTCAAGGGTCATCAAGCTCAGATGAGTCAAACACAGTCTGTGTGTTTGCTGTGTATAAGTTATCCCTCAATAAAGCTGATTTATTAAAAAAAAAAAACAACATATTTTTAAAGTTGAGACTTTGAAGATTTGCCCAAGGTCACGTTCCTGGTGAGTGACTGAGCTAGATTTTTTAACCTAGGTGCTCAAGAGTAGTGCCAAGCTGGCGCAAAGATCACAGACCCTGGGGTCAGAGAGATAAGGTTCCAGACCAACCAATTTGTTCTTGAGCAAGTTACTGGGCCTCTCCGTTCCTCGGGGTCCTCATCTACAAAATGGCCTCCAAGGTGGTGGTTTAGTTCAGGGGCCTGCGGGCGAGATGAAAGTCGCTCAGTCCTGTATAACTGTGTGACCCCAGGGACTGTAGTCCACCAGGCTCCTCTGTCCATGGAATTCTCCAGGCAAAAACACTGGAGTGGGTAGCCATTCCCTTCTCCAGGGGATCTTCCCAACCCAGGGATCGAACCCGGGTCTTCTGCATTGCAGGCAGATTCTTTACTGTCTGAGCTATCAGGGAAGCCCGTGGGTGGGGAGAGGACCCCGCAATGTCCCCCAAAGCTGCACAAGGTGCTCTTGTCCCGCTGCTTGTGGCTAGGCACAGGGGGCAAAGCCAAGGGGCTCGTCCTATCACCCTTCTCTGCCTCCACCAGCTCAGGCTCTGCCCCCCGACCAGGAAGTAGGGGGTATGGTGGGGCACAGCCCGTGCAGGGTGAGGGTAGCAAGGTGACACCAGAGGCCTGGAGGGGAGGTGGTATGGGAGGTGGGACCTCCCTTTGTGAAGTCCCTGACAAGCTCCCACAGAGGGAACCAATTTGGGATTCAGAATGTGAAGGGTGGGAGGTGTCTGGAGGGCACTTTCTAAGGTCCTGGTCTTTGTTGGAAGGAGGATGGAGTTTGGTGTAGATTTTATTAGAAAAAAAAAAAAGTCAAGTTAAGAACATCTTAAAAGTCAAGGATCTCCACTGCACGACTAGAAATAGAATGTTACTTCCAGCCTCTGGCCTCATTCCATTCATACCCCCTGCACTCTGCTGTGTGGGACTGTATTTATTTACTTCTAAGTTCCTTGACAAGAAGCTTAAGTTGTATTCATCACTTTGGTCTCCTGACCCCTGCCCACCCAGGGCCTGACACGTCCTAGGTGCTTAATAAATGCTGGTAGACCAAGAACTGAGAGCTGGGATTAGCCTGCCAGAAGAGGACTTAGGCCCAAACCCCATCAAACTGCCCAGGGGAGGGTCCAATCAGGTAGGGAAGTGGCTCTGGGTCCTCAGCAGCTTCCTGACATGTGCCAGCTCCACTGGTTCTGTCTCCAGGCCAATCTATTTTCAGTTTGGTTTTGGGGAAAATTCCATCGTTTTCGTCCTAGAGAATCCCCCTGGTCCCCAAGTCCTCATAAGATGTCCATCAGTAGAGTAACACATGTGTTATTCATGAGAAAGATGAGAAAACAGGCTCAGAGAGGCTGGGGACTCCCCCAAGGACACACTGCGAAGTCTTGACAGAACCACCCCAAGCCCTCTGGCCTCCTGCCCCCGCACCCCCCGCCAGCTCCATGACACACCCACTACCGCTAATGTTCTCTCAGCCTCTGTCCCCCTCCCCAGTAATGGAACCCAGCTGGGTGGGGCTGGCCGCTGAGAGACTCCAGCCTGGGCTTGGGCCAGCGACTCATGGAAACTGGGCCATTTTCCTGGGGCGGAAATGAGAAGCAGATGTGGGCTGGGAGCTGGGGTGCAGGCTTATGCCGTGTTGGAGGCTCAGGTTACACGAAGGAGCACGTGACTGTGGCTACAAAAACAGCCGGAAACCCCCAAGGCGCACATTGTCGGGGGTCCATCCCAGGCCTGGGGGGTGGGGCGCCAAGTCTTACCCCCACCCCTTACCTCCTTGGTACCCCTGAGATAGAAGGAGGAGCGTGAGACTGGAGGGGTGGGGCGTGGGGAGGCCGGCCCTAGCTGCTGGACCTTCTTGCTCTCACTCTGTGTGGGGCGTGCAGTGTCTGCTCTTCAGCGCAGGGCTGGAAGGTCAAGGCACCCTGTACACAGGCCACAACGGCCTCCACCCCGCTGCCCCAGTGTGAGCCATGGCCCAGGCCCCAGAAGCCTTTTACAGCCTGAAACACCTGGTGTTTGACCGCTTTGCTCCAATCCTCTGGCTTAAAGGATTCTCTCTGGTTGCAGTGTATCACCTTTCTAGGAAAGGATCTAGTCTTAGACAGTATTCAGACAGCCTTACCTGAGTGGAGGTAAACTTATCAACTCCTTCTAAACAAACAGCCAGTGAGGCCTGGGCCTGAGGGGGAAGGGCTGAGGCAGCACCCTCTGGGAAGATGCGGGAGATCAGGGCACAGGAGGAGCCCAGGAAAAACTGGGCATTTGTGTGGAGGGCTCAGGTCCCTGCTTTTCTCCCTCAGCCAAAAGGGCAGGGCCTAGTTTTATTCATCCCTCCATACAAATATCCATTCATTCAATAAATGGTTCTTGTACAACCACTGTGGCCAGGGCAGTGGGCTAAGCTCTGAGGGTCCAGAAGTGATTGAGCATGGATTCCATCTCCAGGGCCTCACTGACTACTGAGGAAGCCCACCAATAAATAGTTTTGATTAATTGATTCATGCATTCATTATTGAATGTATACCATGTGTCAGCAATATTTTAGGCTCATTGGATCTATGAATAAACAAACCAGATAGTTTTGGAAGGGGAGACAGGCTATAAAATTTTTAAAAAAATAAGTTAACTAATATGTTTAGAAGGTGAAAAGTGGTATCGTTGTTGCTCATTCGCTAAGTCATGTCTGACTCTTTGTGATCCCATGGACTACAGCACTCCAGATTCCTTGTCCTTCACTGTCTCCCAGAATTTGCTCAAACTCATGTCCATTGAGTTGATGATGCCATTCAGCTATCTTGTCCTCTGTTGTCCCCTTCTCTTCCTGCTTTTAATCTTTTCCAACCTCAGGGTCTGTTCTAAAGGATTGGCTCTTCTCATCAGGTGGCCAAAGTATCAAAGCTTCAGCTTCAGCATCAGTCCTTCCAATGAGTATTCAGGGTTGATTTCCTTTAGGACTGACTGGTTTGATCTCCTTGCAGTCCAAGGGACCCTCAAGAGTCTTCTCCAGCACCACAACTCGAAAGCATCAGTTCTTTGATGTGCGTAAAAAAGGAAAATGGAGCAGATAAGGGGGGATTGAGAGCCAGAGGCTGGTTGCAGTGTTCACAGGACTGGGAGGNCCTTTAGGACTGACTGGTTTGATCTCCTTGCAGTCCAAGGGACCCTCAAGAGTCTTCTCCAGCACCACAACTCGAAAGCATCAGTTCTTTGATGTGCGTAAAAAAGGAAAATGGAGCAGATAAGGGGGGATTGAGAGCCAGAGGCTGGTTGCAGTGTTCACAGGACTGGGAGGGTGGGCTTCCCTGAGAAGGTGAGACTGGAACAAAGACTTGAAGCTGATAGGGGAGATGAGAGTGGGTTTCTGGGGGATGTGCAAAGGCCCAGGGGCAGGAGAGGGCCTTAAGTGTTCAGGAGCAACAAAAAAGCCAGTATTTCTGGGGCGGGGAGGGAAAGGGGAGCAGGGATGGAGGTCCAGAGGTTAAGGAGGACCAGGCCAGGAGATGTCAGAGGTCACTGTAGGGTTTTAGCCTTTATGGTGAGTGAGATGGGAGGTACTGGAGAGTTTTGAGCCGGGAGATGTTTATTGACTGGTTTTTCCAGAGGACCACTTGGACTGTTGTTTCCACAGTAGCCTGGAAAGGCAAGGGCAAGGGCAGGGGGCTGGGTCAGGAGATACTTGCAGCAGTCCAGGTGGGAGGTGGTGGTGCTGTGGCCAGGCTGCATGGTGGAGGATGGGAGAGGCACCCAAGGGGAAACGTGAATAACGTTCCATGGTAACAGGAGAAGGGCGTGATTAACTCTGACTCAGGATGCCTTCCCAGGGGATGTGACTCAAGCAGGATCTTGAAAAATGAGCAGTTCAGCAGGCACTCAGGGAGTGAGCATTCCAACAACACGTGTGACAGGGAAGTCAAGAGAGAGCCAGGCCTGTCTGTGTACCCGTGAAGCTGCTCATAAACATCAGAGCAGAAGGGCCAGGGTAGGCTGGATCAGGGCGCAGCGTCCTGTGATCACCGGGAAGTTCGGGAAGGAGTTTAAGCTTGAGGGCTTAAGACTCAGCTTGCCCTGAGACTAGTCCTGCAGTCACCATGAAGGGCTGGGAGGGCGGTGGAGAGAGGAGACCGAGATGGGAAGTGGAACTTGAGGGCTGACTCAGTGCAGTGGGAGAGGGAGGGAGAGAGAGGAGCTGTTTAGGGAGCACAGAGGCCTAGATGCGTGTAGGTCTGGGGAAAGAGGAGCAGGTAGCTTAAGGAAAAGGATGAGTCAGTTTGGGACAGGGTGAGTTGGAAGAGCTGCTGGGAGATCAGAGAGTGGGATCTCAGAGCAGCCGACGGAAGGGTCTGGAGCCCAGCGGAGGGGACTGTGTCCAGAAGCCTCGAGGGGCAGGAGGCATTTAAGCCATGGAAATCTACCAGCTAGAGGGGCACCTCCAAGTTTTTATCCTTAGGAAGATCTATAGAAGAGGTATAGTTCCCTCCTCTTTGCCTCCCTCCCAAGGCCTTTGAGAGATGGGGAGAAAAAAATACAATCTTGAGAGGGAAGACAAAGGATCAGGACGGGGTGGGGCTCCTGGGGTAACACTGAGAAGTCCCTGAGCTGGTCCCACTCACCCCAGGGTGTCTGCCATGGGGGCCCGAGTAGGTGGAGATCTTGATATTGGTGTCTGTGGGTCTCTGCGTGCAGATATGTAAAGTGATGTGTTTTCATTTTCCTGTGATTCCTGTTTCCCCGTAGCCTTCCCTGATGAAGCTTATTGCCCAGTGGAGGGGGCTTCGAAACAAGGCTTCAAGCAAGATTGAAGCAGACAGGCTGCGGAGAAGCTGCTGGTAATAGCAATGGGACCAGGAAAGGGGGATCCAAAGAAGGCAGCACCATCCTTCAACCTCAGAGGCTTGTGTGGGAGAAACTCCAGTTAGGTGTGAGGGAAAATCCTGCTGCCAGGGGTGGGTAGAGCTTGACTCAGGTTGCAGCAGGGGAGGAAACTTTAGTGACACTCCCCTGTGCAAAGCAGCGATTCTAGATGCTGCCAAAGCAATAGTATGCCGTCCAGGAGGTGGTTTGAAATGGCTGGGGAAAGTCGTCTGGGAGACAGCTTCATGGCACACTGCTTGTTCTGGAGTGGGTGGGAAGAATGCGGCCAGGTGGTCCTAGGTCCTGGGGACCACAGAGGCAAGATCTGTACCACCAGCCTGGAGCAGGGACCACATGCTTCAGCATCACTCCTCTCCAGCCTCACCCCTACCAGTGAGCCCCAGGGACCAGGAGGCTCCAGTCCTGTCCCACCTGTGTGTGTGTGTATAAAAATGCAGAGGACTCCACTTAGAACTTCAGCTCCCTCTTCCCACCACCATGAGGTCCATAAACATCTCCCTGCACCAGGAAATTATCTTGGCTAGGAGAAGGGGAAGGGATGAGAAAATCTTGGAAAACTCAGCAATTTTATACAAAAGAGACCGAGCTAAATGTACGGACACGGAGCTATGTCTAAGGAGCAATTTAGAGGTTTTTGGTGTTTTTTTTTTTTTGCTGCTTCTTTTCTTTTTTTCCCTTGCTTGTCAATAGTAGGAATGATCAGAGATCAAGATGAAAGGAGTATGAGAAAAATGAAGAATGATTCGGGTTTGACCCACCTGGGTAGGTACGTGTGACTCAGCTCTGCAATAATCACGTCTCTACACGTTTGCTGGGGCAGCTGTATACTTTCAATTCTAGTCATCAGCCCTTTCCTTGAAGCTCACTGTGTGTTTTCTTCTGGCCAGGAGTTGAGAATCATAAAATTGTCAAATCTGTATTAATTATCTATCACTCTATAATAAATTAGCCCAAAATTTAGCTGAAATTCATGCTTCCTGGGGATTAGAAATTTGGAAGCAGTTTAGCAGGGGGTTTCTGGCTCAAGATCTCTCATGAAGTTACAGTCAGGATGTTGGCCTAGGCTGTGGTCGTCTGAAGGCTTGACTGGGGCTGGAGGACGTGATTCTAAGACCCACCTGACAAGCTGGTGCTGGCTGTTGGCAGAGGCTCTCACCTCATGGGTCCCTTTCTAGGGCTGCTTGGATGTCCTCATGACATGATGGTGGTTTCCTCCAGAGGAAGTCATCTGAAAGAAAAATGTCTTTTTATGACAACCTTGCCTTAGAAGTCTCACTTTCCCATGTGGCCCTCGCTCTCAAAAATGGTATGGCATTGCGGAATAGATGAAATTTCCCTTTCCCAAAACATGATGTCTGAGGTCTAAGTGAAGTGATGTGGGCTTTCTGAGGATCAAGGGAGCTGCCCAGTCAGGCAGCAGGGGGCTTCCTGGGAACGGGCAGAAAAACCCTGCCTCCTTGTCCTGATCCCAGTAACTCTTCCTTGTGGAAGGAGGCCTGGTACCTGTGGACTGGTCAGAAGGAGAAAACTGCAGAGGCCTGACTGAGTGAGGGGCTGAGTCTTGCTTACTGGACAACCAAGGATGTGTCGAAGAGGGCACTCTGAGACTAGAGAGAGGCCGCCAGGGGGTTTCTGGGGGTGAGGTAGGGTAGGGACCCTGAAGGGCTTAGAAGTGACACGAGGAAGGGGACTGTCAAGTGAGGGACAGGGCTCAGCGGGTAGGGGAGGTCAGAGAACCCAGAGTCACATGGCCCTCCGGTGATCAGCACGCCGTCTTTCTGGCTGCCGCCCCGGCCGCAGATGCGCTCATTAGTTCATCCGTCCATCCACTCCTGCATATCTACTTGCTACAAAGACCAGGTCCCCGTTCTAGGTGAGGTGGAGGGTTGTTTGTGTAATATATGAGGAGCTCACCTTCTTAGGGAGGGTTGGGGAACTGTCAGGAAAGGCTTCTCACAGGAGGTGAGGTCTGAGCTGCTTCATGGAGGGGAGGAGTAAGCCAAGCAAAGAGACGGTGTTCTAGGCTAGGGAAGCATTCACAGGCCCAGGTGCAGCAGACCACAGGCGCCCCTGGCATGGCCAGGGCAGGACGAATGGAAGGGTGTCGAGAGATGAAGCTGGAGGGGCCAGAGGGCGTGTGGCCCTGCCTGCCTGATGCGGCGGTTTGGATTTCTTCCAGAAGACAACGGGGAGATTATGAAGGAATTTAAGCAGAGGCATGAAGGGATCCTGGCCTGCTGCAGTCCATGGAATCGCAGAGAATGGGACACGACTGAGTGACTGAACAACATGAAGGGATCACTTGTAAGTTTGGAAAGACTGCCCTGGCAGTAAGAATGAGGATCTAGAGAGGGAGAGCCCATGAAGATGCGGCACTAACCCAGGCTATGGGTGTGGGAGAAGAAGCAGGGGGAGGGAAGGAGAGAGGAGCCCAAGAGGCCTTTAGAAGGCTGAAGAGCCCCTAGCCCTGCCTACAGATTGAGCGACAGCCGGGACCACAGACCGAGCTATCTCAGCTCGTCTTGGAGAAGTAGTGCACGAAGGCCAGCGAAGATCTCCAGTGTTGGGCCCAGCCCCGACACTGACCCAGCCAACCCCCGCCCCCAGCTCGCTGCCCTCCTCCCGGGTGTTGGGGGGTTGGGGGGGGGCATGCTCAGTTTGATCCAACCCAGACTTTAGCTGAAAGGTGGTGAGGAATTGTGAAAAGTTGGGAGCTGTAACCATAGGACAGCCAGAGGAAAGGAGACACTGTCCTGGGGTCAGAGAGTCAGGAGAGGTCCAGCCAAAGGGGAGAGGTGTGGCAGGGAAAGCGAGGAGAAAGAATCTGGCCCCCTGAGAGGTGTCTAGGGGTCATGGGAGATGACCCCACACTGAAGACTATTTCCCAGAGCCCAGAGGCTGAGATCCCTGAGCTTCATGAGATGGGAGTTGCAAGCTTAGTCGCCTAGTCGTGTCCAACTCTTTGCAACCCTAGTGACTGTAGCCTGCCAGGCTCCTTTGTCCATGGAATTCTCCAGGCAAGAACCCTGGAGTGGGTTGCCATTTCTTCCTCCAGAAAATCTTCCCCAGGGATCAAACTCGCATCTCCTGTGGCCTCTGCACTGGCAGATGGATTCCTTACCACTGAGCCACCTGGAAAGCCTGAGATAGGAGGTACCCTCACCCCAAATTCGCCTCCTTAATGGAGTAAGCTGTGCTGCTCACTCCTCACAGCAGATGGCGCCATCGTGCTGGAATTGGTGACTGAGGGGCCCAAGGAGTGGCCGCAATCCCTGCTTGAGAGTGGGAGGGGCCAGGAGCCACTCTGGGGGCTGCTGGAGAGGGGTGGAGGGGCGCGCCCCAGTCTTGTCTCCCTCCCAGAAGGCCTGCTGCTCTCCTTGTGCCTACCTGCTCCACTCACTCCTCCCCACTGCCTGGGTTTCCTCCCCAGCCTCTCCCTGCCCCCCACCTCTGTCCCTCTCCCCTCCATTTCTGACTTCAACTAGGGTCACTGTCTGTGAGCTGGTTCACTTGGAGGCGTCATCACAGGGTACGGGAACTCTAGGCCCAGCCAGGGGAGAGACATCTGCCAATGGGAATGTCACCATGGGGGTCTTCCCTGAGTGGCTCCCCCTAGGGCTGGTCACACCTTATGTCCTCAGGAGGTGCTCAGTACCCCCAGCTAAGGGAGGGGTACTGGTACCAGCAGGCTACCAGGAACATTCCATAGTGGCAGGAGAGGCAGGGTAGAGAGCATTAGCTCTGGATGAATGAAGGACAAAATACATTACGTCAGCTTTCAGTATGGCGACCCTCCCGCTGATGACCAGTCCTGTACCTCCTACTCTCCAGGTCTTTAGCCAAGAAGGGAAACCTGAAGAACCCCTCCTTCTCTCCCCTCTTCTTCTTTCCCTGGGGTGGGGCAGCTCATTTGTGGCAGAGTGGACATCACCTGGTGCTGGAGGTGCACGGAGTTGGGGCGGGGGAGGGGGTGGTGCCCGCAGGGCAATGGGACCCGGGAGCAAGGAAGCCCGTGGCAGAAAGACCAAGGGGAGTCAGCTGGAGGGAGTCTGGGCTGGCGAGGCTGACTCCGGGGCCTGCTGTGCATCTGGAATCTTCTGACAGATGTAAAAGTTGACTCCCCAGTGGCTGTTCTGCAAGAAAGTAACTTGTTGCTTGACTTGCGGCTGAAGGAGGCATTGCTGATAAAGCCACTAATGTGCTCGTCGCCTGTGGTGGGGAAAGGGGCGTCTTGGCTCCTAGCCCCTGAAGACCTCACGATGCAGCTGGCGAGGGGCCCCAGACCCAGTGAGATGAGAGCTTCGGTGTGAGGGAGCCAGGGCGATGGGGGTTAGGGTGAGCAAGGAGGACCTCTTGGGGGAGGAAGAGATTCAGAGCGAGAAAGAAAGAGTTCCCCAGATGAGGGATGAGTGCAAGCAAAGGCATGGGGAAGGGGCAGAAGCTTGGGGGGATGGGGAGAGGTGGGGGACACTTCTGACACACGGAAGACGCTCGGCACGTTTCCAAATGAAGGAAGATGGGGCATGAAGGGGGAGAGGAGGGGGCAGAGAGCTGGTCTCAGAGGCAGGTCACCACCCCTCCATCAGCTCCGTGGCACACGCTGCAGAAGCAGCCTACCTGGGGAGCCCCGAAGCAGGCCCTTGCTTCCCCAGCCCCCATCCTGGGCTTGCTCACAAATATGAAGCTGAGGCTTAAAACAGGCTTGTGGCCAAACCCCACCCCCTCCTCCTCTTCTTCCAGGGCCTATCTTGCCCCAATTCCTTACAGAGCGGCAGCTACTCCAGCACCCTGCTGGAGGCAGGGGTGTTGCCACTGTGGGGTGACTAGCCAGCCAGCAACCCCCCACCAAGATGGCAGCTCAGGGAGACAGCAGGGCCTTTGTCTCGTCCTGACACTGCCGAGGGGCCCACCGGCCTGAGTTTGCTCAGTGTTAATAATTGACCAGGTGCCCAGGGACAGGGCCCCTCCGGCCACCTGGATGAAGGGCACTTGGGGCTGGGGCCTTGGCCTCCCACAGCACCAGGTGAGACTCACCTGGGGCTGGGCAGGAGAGGATCCTGGCCTTGGGTGAGGATGAAAGAAGCCCGACGCCTCCCGCACCGCTTCCGGGGCCCAGAATGAAGTGAGGGGCGGAAAGGGCCCAGCCCAGGCTGGGAGGACCGAGGGAGGAGCACCTTTCAGAAAGGGGATGGAGACTGGAAAAGACCCCGGGATGTTGGTGTGAAGTTCCCTGAGGACAGAGCCACGCTCAGAGCCGGCAGCTCCTCCCAAACATCGTGTGGCCACAGGCCCGCTCCTCAGGCCTTCTGATGAAAAGTACCGGCCAGAGAGAGTGTTTGTGTTGACTCCTTCTGGGCCAGAGGGAAGAGGGTTACAGACCCACAGCCCTGCTCAGACCATGCGTGGTCTCTTGTCCTGGGTGAGTCTGGCACTGTCCGCCCCACAGCCACGTCAGGGGGCCTCAGCCGAGAGCAAGGAGGAAGGCCCATGGTGATGGTTGCTTCAAGCTACAGGAGGGAGGGGAGAGGAGAGGAAAGAGAGAACAAAGTGGGGAACTGATGCTGGTCACAGCAGCACCAGCTCCAGGTGCTTCTTAGAAGGTACCTCCGTCAGTCACCCTAAGGAGCCCTGTGAGCGGGGTGCTGTGACTATCCCCACGCGACAGCTGAGGGAACCAGGCCTCAAGGCGATCCCTTGTCCACGTCGCGGAGTCGGGAAACAGCAGATCCAACCCACGGCCTGGATGGCTCTCTTATCTGCTGGGGTCAGGATAGGAGAGGGGGACAGGCAGGGAAACAGGCCTCCGCGCAGCAGAGTGCAGAATAATTGGGGGAGGGGTGTGTGCAAAGGCAGGGATGACTCAGGTGGAAGGGGGTGGGGCCCAGCTTCTTTAGCTGCTGCAGCCCCAATACCCAATACTCTCCTTAGGGAAGGGGACCAGGTGGGTTGGCCCCTGGGTGTCAGGCAAGTGTGTTTCAGGCCTCGAGAAGGAGGGGTGACAAATCTCACCCCCTCCTCAACCCCACCTCCTCTTCCCCTTTGGCTTCACCTGTGAGAAGTCAATATTGATGTTTTACAACCCAAGATAAACACATTTTTTTTCCCCTCCTGTACCGGGGTTATCTGGTCTGGAGGGTTAATCAGTGACCACTGGGGGTGGGGGGAGCCTCTGAGAAGAAAGCAGCTATTCAGTTCAGCCGCCACCTCCACCCCTCCCCTGCCCTCCTCCTCCCACCTGTCGCCCCCACTCCCCCACCCAGTGGGGACTGACCTGGCCCTGCCAGTGTGGGGGGGACGGGGCATCAGGGAGTCTGACTGGAGTCTGAATGGGTGTGTTTAGGGGACTGTTGCGTGGGGTCCCTCCTGAGAGAGCATCCCAGGCAGTCTGCCCTGCGCACAGAGGCTTTCCTCACAGCGACCATCCCGTTCCGGTGGCAGGACAGCCTGGCTATCCCCAGCCTGGCTAGGCGTCTGCAAGAAAGTGAGCACTCTCCCCTGGGAGCCATACATGGTGGAGAGGTGACTCGCATCACAGAGCACACGAGGTGACCGGAGATGGTGATGCCGGCTGCTTCCCAGGCAGGGGCATTGGAGCCCAGTGTGTGGGCCGGCCCTGCCTGTCACCTGCTGTGTGGCCTGGGACTGTGGCTTAACACCTCTGGACCTCAAGTGTCTCACCTCTCTTCGCAGAGGGGTTTCGAGGGTTGAATGAGATCTTCTATGTAGAGCGTGGAGGAAATAAAATGACTAAAGTGCCGACAGATTGTGGCCTCTTCTGTCTTCTACTAGAGAAGGCCATGATTCACCTCTGGGTTGATGGCCCTTTTACTTGGAGAAACAGTGATGGACCTTTATTTAGAAAAGCGTACTGGTGAGCACAGTGTGGAGGGGGTGTGGCTGAGCTGAACCAAGGGGGGAGATTTTGACGCTATGAGGGCTGTTCCTGGGAGCACTCAAGGAACCCCAAAACAAGTGAGAACAGAGAGATGTTGGATGTTGAGAGGAAGCTTGAAAAATATGTTGTGGGGCAGAGCAGGGACAACAGAGGAATTCTGCCAAAGGGAAGTTCCCTGGGGCAGGGAAAGATCCACAGTCTTGAAAGAGTAGTATGTGACCTTGAATTTGAAGTGCTTTCCACATGATGCTAAAATCACCATCCATTATTCCTAAGTATGTTTAAACATCTGCTACACCCTTGAGCCTTGGGTTCCTGGTAGGTTGAGAAGGAGGAGGGAGGAGATTGGTACCAGCTTAGAAAGAGGCAGTTCTGAATGGGGACTCCCGGCAAAGGGCTAAGGACCTCGATGAGGAGCAATGCCCTTGGAGGGGCACGCTGGAGTAGGGATAAACCACCCACCTCAGGAAGCCCTCTGGGCACGGCAGGTGACTCCACAGGGCTAGAGAACTCGAAGACATGCAGCTTAGGGGCACCCAGGTTACACCGGTGAAGATGCCTGTTTTTTGGTAGAGGGCAAAATATTGATTCTGAATCCTAATTCAAGACTATACACACCAGCAAAGATGCCTTTTAATCATGATCATGTCCCAGAGGCCTGCCATCACGGGATCAGGTTATGGCCCGGGAAAGTGATGTTGAATATGTGTAGTCACTGACCCTGTGCTGGGCCCTTGGCTGTGCCTGGGATGATGATGGTGAGACAGGTCCCTGCCCTTCAAAGAGCTCTCTCAAGAGGAGACAGGCTGTGACGGACACGACTAGTTGTTCCCTACACCAGTGGTTCCCAAGCTTTTTGGCACCAGGGCTAGTTTCGTGGAAGAAAATTTTTCCATGGCCCAGGGGCGAGACGATGGTTGACAGTGATTCAAGCATATTACGTTTGTTGTGTACTTTATTTCTATTATTGTTACATCAGCTCTTCAACTCAGATCATCAGGCATCAGACCCCAGAAGTTGAGGACCCCTGCACTACATCACTCCCTCCCTTTCTCTCTGTGATAGAACACTTGAGTTTTCATCTGGATACATGGCCATCCAGAGTAAAGAGTGCCTTTCATGGTCTTCCTTGCAACTGAGTATAGCCATATGGCCAAAGGGAGGTGAACAAGAGTGATGTGTTCAAATTCTGAAATGCACACTCCCCAGCCCCTTTCCCCTTTCCCGTTCCCTGGAGTGGAACATTGGGAGTGAACTATGTGGGCCCGCAGGGATGGCAACGTCCTCCTGGGACAGGGAAGCAGCAAGGCAAAAGGAATCCAGAGGCCTCATGTCACCGAGCAGAACCATCAGACAAGCTTGGATTCTCTCATGAGAGAGAAAGCAACTTCCAACTTGTTGAAGCTGCTATTATATTTGGTCTCCCGGCTACAGTCACCAAAATCTTTCCTGTATGTGATTTAAGACTACCTGGCAGTAGAAGACTGTCATAAAAATTACTCATATACGTGGCACTGGCTTCACAGTCAGGTGGAATGGACGCAGATATGCAGACTGGAAAGCTGGTGACACTTGTTAGGCTCTGGCAGAAGATTTAGTAAACTGTTATCTGTGGTCAACACCTTGACAGGAAGATCCCCTGCTCTCTGAGCCTGCCACACTCGGAGAACTTGAGAACTAGGGGGTCCTGACTGCTTCTTGCTGCATTCAGCAGATTCCTAGAAAGGAGAGATGTGCTCAGATTAAACTCAGCCAGTTTGCAAGCAGAGACAGAAGGGAATACAGTTCTGCTAAGGGGGCACCGTGCCTGCTGCCTGCGTCTAAATTGACTGAGAGTCTGGAAACTTGGAATGTCGAAGAGTTGTTGACACTGCTTCTGTACCCCAGATAGAAGGCGTGACCAAAGCTGGCTCTGCACAGCCTTGGTAGGAGCTAAGACTACAGCCCTGAGCCTTTCTCAAGCTTTCCCAGGTGAGAAATCTCTGCCAGACTACCAGAGCCAGCTGCGCAGCCAAGATCAGATTAAGGGTGTTCCCTTTCCACCCTGGTCTATTGTCTCAGATGGCCTGAAGATAGCAGCCATGAAGCTGAGAGAGGGGTCTGGGCAGAGCATGGAAGCCAGTAAAAAAATACAACCAGTATTCAGCCTGACAAACTCTGTCAGGACAAGACCTTTGGCTGAGTTACCTGCCCATGGAACTGGCTGGAAGCAAATAAGTCCAGGAGCCTGAAAGAGGCATATTCTTCGATGCCCACTTCAGATGTGGTTGTAGAGGGTGGTGACCAGAGTCTCCCAGAGGGCAAAGCCAGGCGCCAGGGAGGATAGTGGACAAAAGAGTTACTTCTAGAAAACAGAAGGACAAGGAATCTTTATAACATCTGACTAGCATGACTTGGTAATTGCTGTGGACTGGGGCCATCTGTGTAGTTCCCATTGTTTTATTTTCCGCCTAAGAATTGTTTTAAAAATGTGGTGTGTGCTTCTTGTTCCATCGTTGTCTGTTGGAGGAGGGTGTGGGACAGATGTATCTTTTAAGTGTGTTGGTCTCCAGACCACAGGTAACCATCTCCAGATCTGACGGAGGTGTTGGGTGCCAGATGGCCTGGTGTTTGAAGCTACTTGTCTTGGAATACAGTGTTATGTGTGTAAAGAGTGATCACAGGCAGTAAGATGGCTAAAGGTGTGGACTGTGGCAAAGTGCCAATTTGCCCCAAGATCCATTTTGCCCTTGCCTGTCTAATAATATAACACCTGATGTGTAGTGAAGCAAGTGGCCACCCAGAATAAAACTGCATTTCCCTGATCCCTCTGCAGCCTTATGTGGCCAGAGGGATGTGAGCACAGTGACGGTACGAGTTGTGGATCATATCAAAGAAAGGCAGGAGACAGTCTCTCCATCCCCTTTCTCTGTCCTGTTGGCCAGAAGGTAGACGTATTGGAGAGGCATGTATGTTGGTCTATGCATATGAATGCAAAATGCTAAGGATGGTGGAGCAACCAGATAGAAGGAGCCAGGGTTCTCAATGTTGTGGAGCTGAGCCAGCGTGCTGGTGGGACTTATAAGTGAGACAGAAATGAACTTGCTCAAACCACTGGCATTTGGGGGTTTTGTTTTTGTTATAGCATCTTAGCTGCTAACCTAAGTAATACAGATGCACCTTAATTACCACAATACAACAGAATAAATGTTCTAGCAAATGTATGTGAAAGGTGCTAAGGAAAGTGAAATGAAAGATAAATTCTGTTCTAGGAAAATCTGGGAAGGCTCCCAGGAGGGGGTGATGTTTGAAATGCATCTTAAATAATGCGAGAGCTTTCTAGCTGCACAAGTGAAGTGAAAGGGAAGCCCATATTGACAGGTGGACAGCGTGAGGCAAGGCTCAAAGTGGTGAAAGCACCTGGCCAGATGCACAAACAGAGGCCGTTCTGAGAGATGGGACTTGTGATACAGATGGGGCCAGTTAGGAAGGACCTTGGATGACATGCTATGGAGCTGAGAGTTTATCGTTTGGAACCACTGAGGGGTTTGCTGCTGCTGCTGCTAAGTTGCTTCAGTCATGACCGACTCTGTGCGACCCTATAAATGGCAGCCCACCAGGCTTCCCCATCCCTGGAATTCTCCAGGCAAGAACACTGGAGTGGATTGCCATTTCCTTCTCCAATGCATGAAAGTGAAAAGTGAAAGTGAAGTCGCTCAGTCGTGTCCGACTCTTAGCGATCCCATGGACTGCAGCCTTCCAGGCTCCTCCATCCATGGGATTTTCCAGGCAAGAGTACTGGAGTGGGGTGCCATTTCCTTCTCCACTGAGGGGTTTAAACTATGACAAACCTAGACTGCATATTAAAAAGCAGAGACATTACTTTGCCAAAAAATGTCCGTCTAGTCAAAGCTATGGTTTTTCTAGTTGTCATGTATGGATGTGAGAGTTGGACCATAAAGAAAGCTGAGCACCAAAGAATTGATGCTTTTGAATGTGGTGTTGGAGAAGACTGTTGAGGGTCCCTTAGACTTTAAGCAGATCATAGTCAGTCCTAAAGGAAATCAGTCCTGAATATTCATTGGAAGGACTGATGCTGAAGCTCCAATATTTTGGCCACAAGATATGAAGAACTGACTCATTAGGAAACACCCTGATGCTGGGAAAGATTGAAGGTAGGAGAAGAAGGGGATGACAGAGGTTGAGATGGTTGGATGGCATCACCGACTCGATGGACATGAGTTTGAACAAGTTCTAAGAGTTGGTGATGGACAGGGAGGTCTGTCTGGCATGCTGCAGTCCATGGGGTCGCAAAGAGTCAGACATGACTGAATGACTGAACTAAACTGAAGGGTTTAACAGAGAAGTAACGTGATCTAATTTAAAAAAAAAATAAGTCTGGCAACTGTGTGTAAGGTGGATTTGAGAAGAGAGAGCCTGGGGGCAAAGGGAAGGAACTATGAAAATGTAATGCAAGTCAATTTCAATTTTCCCACAGAAACAATGTTATAAAAGAGGATTATGTTCCTGGCCATGGGCCTGATATACAGATTTTTATAGAACTGACCACAAAACCAAACCCCAGGAGTCATAATGGTATACCCATAATCTCTACATTACAAAGTTTCTAAACAGTATATGAATAATTAAGCAGGGCCACACAGTAACTAACCACAAAAAGATGTGTGTAATATAATACAATGACTTAGTCTCTTATTCCTGTCCTTTAAGGAATTTATTGTGTTACAAAAGTAATCTGTTTATTTTTAATAGCTTTATTGAAATATAATTGACCTATAGTGAAGCACACATACTTTAAGTGTACAAGGTGATAAGTTTTGACATATTTAGACACTCTTGAAGTCATCACCACCATCAAGAAAAGGAACATTTCCATCACCCTGAGTTTCTTCCCATGTAATTCTTCCATCCCTCCCTCATCTACCCATCCCCAGACAATCACCAATTTGCTTTTTTTTTTTAATGTTCTAGAATTTTATATAAATGTTATCATGCCAGATGTACTCTTTTTTTAAATAATTTTATTTATTTTTGGCTGTGCTGGGTCTTTGTTGTTCTGCAGGCTCTCTCTAGTGTGGCGAGCAGGGGCTACTCTCTAGTTGTGGTGTGCAGGCTTCTTATTGCGGTGGCCTCTCTCGTTCCGGAGCACAGGCTCAGTGGCTGTGGCTCAGTTGCCCCTCAGCATGTGAAATCTTCACGGACCAGGGCTTGAGCCTGTGTCCTCTGCATTGGCGGGAGGATTTTTATCCACTGGACCACCTGGAAAGTCCATGTGAACTCTTTTTAGTCTGACTTCTTTCTCTCAGCATAATTATTTTTGAGACCCATCTATGTTACATAACATATAAATAGTTTTATTTTTAAATGCTGAGTAATATTCCATTGTACAGATATACCATGGTTTGTGTATCCAATCACCTGAAGATGGACCTTGGTTGTTTCCAGTATTTGGTTATTACAAATAAAGCTACTATGTGCATTCATGAATAAGTCTTTGTAGAAAAATGTGCTTTCAATTCTCTGGGTAAATCTAGGAGTGGAATGGCTGGATCATGAGAAGTGTATGTTTAACTTTTTAAGAAACTGCCAAAAGACTTTCCAACGTGGTTGGTGGTTGTACCATTTTACATTTTCACCAGATATGTGTCAAGTTCCAGTTCCTTCATATCCATGCCAAAACTTGATAGGGTCAATCTATTTTAGCCATTCCAATAGGTTTTTAGTGGTATCTCAAGTGCTTTATCTGTTATTGATTAGGTTGTTTTCTTACTATTACTTTCTGAGAGTTCTTTATATATTCTGGATCCAAGTCTTTTATCAGATACATGATTTGCAAATACTTTCTCCAAGCCTATGGTCCCTCTTTTCATTCTCTTAATAGTGTCTGTTTAGATAAATTTGGATAAAGTCCAACAGATCAATTTACTCTTCTGTGGGTCATGCTTTTCGTGATATAGCTAAGAAATTTTTGCCTCCATGATTGTAAAGCTTTTCTTCCAGATGTTTTACTGTTTTAAATTTTACATTTAAGTCTATGGCCATTTTGAGTTATATTTTGTGTCTGGTGCAAAGCATAGATAGAGGGTTACTTTTTTGCTTATGGGTATCAGCAGAATTTTTTGAAAACACCATCTTTTTTGCATTGCATTGCCTTTGTACTTCTGTTGAAAATCACTTGTCCACATAAGTAATGGATAATACTTATAGATCAATTTTACCTCAACAAAGCTGGATTTTTTTTTTTTTTTAGTATAAAGGTCTATTTCTGGTCTCTTGATTCTGTTCCATTGATGTCTATCTTTATACCAATAATATCAAACTGTCTTGATTTACCATAACCTTATAATAAATTTTGAAATCAGGTAGTGTTTTCCAGCTTCATTTTTCAAAAGTTGTTTGGATGATTCTAGGTCCTGGCACTTCCATGTGAATGTTAGTCAATTTTTCAAACTTCTGCTTACTTTTATACACAGAAAACAAAAACGTAGAAATCACAATAATTTACCATTTAGAGATGATCCTTGATAATATTTTGGTTGTAATACTTTTTTTTTTTAAGTCTTCATTTTATTTTTCATTTAATTTATTTTTGGCCACATGACTTGTGGGATCTTAGTTCCCCGACCAGAAACTGAACCTGGGCCCCAGCAGTGAAAATGCTGAGTCCTAACCATGGAGAATCAGGGAATTCCCTTTGGTTGTATACTTCTAGATTTCTCCTATGCTTTAAAATATTTGTTTTATTCAATGTTTATGTAGCATTATATGCTAAGCAAAGAGTCGGACACGACTGAAGTGACTGAACACATATGCTAAACACTTTTTTCAGCATTGGGTTTATCAAAATACGATTTAGGTATGGTAAAGTTCACTTTTCGATGAGTTTTGACATGTATATAGAAGCATGTAACTACCATCACAGTCACGATGTATAATATTTTCATCACCCCAAGGTTCTTTTATGCATTTTTTCAGTCACTCCGCTCTTCCAACCCTGAGGAATCACTAGTCTGATTTCTTTCCTTATATTTCTGCCTTTCCCCCCAGAATGTCATGTAACTGGAATCAGAGTATGTGATCTTTTGTGTCTGGCTTCTTTCACTTAGCATATTGCTTTTGAGCTTCATCCATGCTGTGTATAGTAATTTGTTTCTTTTATTCCTAAGGAGTATTCCATTGTATGGACGTACCACAATTTGCTTATCCATTTAACAGTTGATGGACATGTGGGTTGTTTCCAGTTGGGGCAATTGTGAATAAAACTTTTGTGAATAAATTGTGAACAAAAAAAAATTTGTGAATAAAACAAATAAACATTAGCATTTTGGTATTTGTGTGTACATGTTTTTCATTTCTCTTGGGGAAATACCTAGAAATAGGATTGCTGAATCATCTGCTAAGTGAATGTTTATATACTTTTAGTCTTGGTATTCATAATGTCCATAGCTGATATACTTCAGCTATGATATAAGAAATACTTCACTAAATGACAGGTATGTATCATTCTGGACCTTTTAAATCATATTTGTATTTCACTCCCATCCATCCATTGTGCAATTTATTTTGACATTTAGCTAGTAAATTTCCACTTTTCCTGGTTATTATATTTGCAAAATAATTGGAAAGCTTTGTTTTTACATTTTTAGCAAACTGATTCAAAATTTTCTTACATTCTTTCTTTGGAAAGTTGTCCAAGCTTATTTCTTTAACTGTGTAGATAGAATTTTTAATAGTTGACGTATTTATATAGTTTTCAGGAATAACAACACCTTATGATGGACTTCACTTTGACTTTTCACTTTCATGCATTGGAGAAGGAAACGGCAACCCACTCTAGTGTTCTTGCCTGGAGAATCCCAGGGACAGGGAGCCTGTTGGGCTGCTGTCTATGGGGTCGCACAGAGTCGGACACGACTGAAGCGACTTAGCAGCAGTAGCAGCAGCAGCATGATGGAAACACCTCCAAATAACCATTCTCAAAATGCTCTCTCCTTAGCATACTTGAAAAGATGTTCCTCTCTCACTGTTAAAATGTTTCCTATAGGTTGACAAGAAGGACTAATTTTTGTCTGAAATATTGGTTGAGGTCGCACACTATCAATAGGCACTCATCATAGGAAAAGTAAGAGACTAGAATACACTTGTTTTTCTGTAAAAATTAAAAAATGCACAAATTGTCCTTCGGTTTGATTCCTAGAACACCTACAGGTTCAGAAAGAGTTTCGTGTTATACCTCTCTCTTTTACAAAGTATGAAAATATTCTGTTCAAGACCTCGTTTTTATAGAACCAGCCGCACTGGTGACACACTGGAGTACTTAGGAACAAATGAAGCCATGTACTGACAGACAGCCAAAATGGGAGGGTGCCCCTAAACACCCCACACAGCCCTCACCCCCAGGAGTCCCAGAGAAACTTCCGGGACTAAGAATAATGGGAAACTGGGACTGAGGAAGGGAGGTGCCAACCCACTTATTAAATATTTGGTAAGTCTTAAGTTTCTAGATTAAAAAAACCTGACTCAATATTTTTTGTTTCACCCAAAGGATCGTATTGCACATTTCACTTTGGGCACCAAGATACAGGGAGAGATTTCCAGGGCATCTGCTGAGAGAGGCCTGCCTGTGTGTTGGACTCTGTAGGCTGGAAGCCCCCCTGTAGGGAGGAATAGCTTTTCCTTCTAATCAAAAGGAAAGTCCAGGTTCCCACATTCCTCGGTCCCTGGTTCCATCTCCTAAAGGGGGCAGGGGACCACCTCTCCTCTACTGTCTATTCCCCTGGTTGCCTTTGATCCTGAAGGGTGGGGATTAGCAGCCCCCCACCCCCTCACCCACCAGAGGTGGGAAGGGGCCATCAGTGCTGCGAGCATTTTTTCAGGGAGCCTCTGGGTGCCCCCTCACCTGGCAGAGCCTTCATCAATGACCAGTTGGGAGGGCCAGGCCCCTGGGCTGCAGGCTGAAGCTGTGTGTGTTGGTAGGGAGCAGAGCCTTAAGGTCGACCTAAATCTGGAGTCATCTGGGAGGCAGGCCCTGGCAAAGAGCCTCTCCCCACTGCTCCCAGCTTTACAGAGCCTTGTGCTTAGAGGTTCCTCTGTAAATATTTGTTGGATTTAGTTGAATGGAGTTGAAATCTCATTTCCTGATTCCAGCCAGGTTGGAAGGTCAAGCTGGGTGGGCTGGGCTTTCTGATTTGCGGCGGGGGGGGGGGGGGGGGGGGGGGGGGTGGGGCTTTGATTCGCGTTCCTGCTGCACTTTACGGAGGAGCCAGGTGATAATGTGGTGGAGTTGACTGAGGGAGTCTGGAGGAGCCCAAGCCCTCACCAAAGCGATGGACATGAGTTTGAGTAGGCTCCGGGAGTTGGTGATGGANGTGTGGAGTGGGAGGGAGGCGAGGCCAAACTGGGCAGCTCAGCCCTTGGAGGAACATCCTGAACCCCAAAGAGCTTCCTTCCAGCTGCTACTTGGCTGAGGTCACCATCCCAGATGAGGGTCCCTGTTGGTCCAGGGTGCAGGGAAGCAGCAGGAGAAGGAGGCTCAGGGCAGAGAGGGGCCAAGGGAAGGAGACACCTTCCTGGGCTTAGAGTCCCAGGGAAGGTGTGTGCAGAACACGAGTTTCAGTTGGGCAGTCTTGGCCCCCATCTTTCAGTACTTCTTTCCCAAAGATGTTTCACAGCCAGTTCTGCCCTTCTTGGCCTGGTACATGGGAAAGGCTCCCTATTTTGATAACGGGGAAGGCCTAGGAAAGTGTGCCCCGACGTGCTAAGCAGTATTGCCTGTCCTCAACAGACAATCACAGACCCATGTGTGTACGTACTTGCAGATTTGCCCAGACAGCCCCAGGCACATGTGTGTCACCATAAGCAGACACACAAGCACACACGCTTACCTGCCTTCCATCAGACCTTCTGGCATGAATACACGTATGTGCACCCCTAGGGACAGCCAGCACCCCCAGACACGGGTCATCACTCAGGCACAGGCAGCCTGTCCACAGGTCCCACTCAGAGGGACATGAAACAGACGGGGTCCCCCAGGCTGTGTGCTCCCCAAGGCTGGTGTCTACCAGAGTCAGAACCGCCTAGAGCAGCTGGCACGACACAGGCTCCCATTGTGCTGCCAGGCCCGGGGGGACAAAGGGGGCCTATTTCCTCCCTCTCTCCACAATCCCTCCCCCACTAGCCTGGGGCATGGGAGCCCAGCCACCAGTTGCAGAGCATTAGGGAGACTCCCCAAGAGACCAGGTTCCACATGAGGAGCTCGTGGGGAACCCCAGGCTAAGCAGGGGGAGATGTAACTCCTGCCTCAGTAACCTCAGGGGAACCGGGGACCTCTTCTACTCTTTGGGCAGGGAGAGGAGAATTTGGCTTTGCCCTTGTTCTGCTCAAGGTGGGCAGAGATCCCCTACAATGTCTGGGAGGAGAGTTTCGATTTCTCATCCAATTGGGACATGGTCGCTCTGTGACTGAATTGTGAGGGTGTAGGGGCTGCAGCCTGCTGGTCGCTTCACTCCTTCACTTGCCTCCGTGACCACAGCCACTGTCGTCATCCCGCTCTCCATTTCTGATGTGACATCTTCGTTACTTTTTCCAGCATTTAACCCCACCCGCATGTGTACAGTCAGTCTGACCCTCTGTCACTGGCGATGGAGTGCTCTCTAGGTACAGGCGCAGCTCGAAGCACAGGCGTGCCGCGCTCCTCTCATTTCACTCTGTGACAGATTTACACCAGTCCTAGGTTCCAGGCAAACTGAAGTTTCTTGTTTGGTAGTATTTTATTTTTAAAAAAATATTTATTTATGTGGCTGCACCAGGTCTTAGTTGCGTCATGTGGGATCTTTAGTTGTGGCATGCAGGATCTAGCCCCCTGACCAGGGATTGAACCTGGGCCCCCTGCATTGGGAGCTCAAAGTCCCAGCCATTGAACCAGCAGGGAAGTCCCAAAACTGAAGTTTCTTGCTTTCTTCTGAATACAATGCCGTTTTCTTTCTCTGTGCTTTTGGCTCATTCACACAGGGAGGAATACAATAAACACTTATTGAGCACGGGGTTACCAGACACAATCATGCGGTATTTTTATTCCTTATTATTGTTATTCATCGTTTATTTAAATCTAACTGGGCATTCTGAATTTTTATTTGCTAAGTAAAATTAGCAAGTTAGTGAGGACTTAACTGAGCACCTACCAAGAGCTGTGTTTGGGAGATACAGTGAAGAAAGACCCAGTGTAGCAGGGGAGACTCAGTGTAGCAGGGGAGACTGACAAGTATACACAGCCCTACCACAAGGAGGACTGGGACTCTCATAGGGGAATCTCAGGGCGCCATGGGTGCCCCAGGAAAGAAAGTCCACACTAACAGAAAAGAAATTATATATTACTATGTTAGTTACATGACTGTGCTGTGCTCAGTTGTGTCAGACTCTGTGACCTCATGGACTGTAGCCCGGCAGGCTCCTCTGTCCTTGGGGATTCTCCAGGTAAGAATACGAGAGTGGGTTGCCATGCCTTCCTCCAGGGCATCTTCCCAACTCAGGAACTGAACCCAGGTCTCCTGCATTGCAGGTGGATTCTTTACCATGTGAGCCACCAGCGAAGCCCTAGTTATATTAGTTATATTTTATATATATTGGGCTTCCTTCATAGCTCAGTCGGTAAAGAATCTGTCTGCATTAGTTATATATTAACATATCAGTTACATATTGTAGTTAAATTGCAACTATTTTTAGTTTTTAGCATTCATTGCTATGCGATTAATTCTCTTCTACATCCTGTTTGCAGCAACACTGGTGGTCTTGGGAGGGCAGGGAAGGCTTCTGGGAGGAAGGGCACTTCACTTAAGACTTGCTTAGTCTGTTCAGGCTGCCATAACAGTACACCACAGACTGGGTGATTTATAAACAACAGAAATTCATTTCTCACAGTTCTGGAGGTGGGAAGTCCAAGGTCAATGCACCAGCAGCTTTGATGCCCAGTGAGAGCCTGCTTCCACCTGCTTCCAAATGGCCATCTTTCTGCTGCGTGCTTACATGATAGGAAGGACGAGGGAGCTCTCTGGGGTCTCTTTTATAAGGGCACTAATCTTATTCACCAGGGTTCTACCCTTACAGCTTAATCACCTCCAAAGGCCTCACCTCCTAATACCATCATGTTGTGGTTAGGATTTTGACATGACCTTTGGTGGCACACAGACATTCAGTCCACAGTGAGTCTTAAACACTCAAGGATGAGGAAGCTCCGGTGAGCACGGGGACAGGAAAGACGGGGTGCAATTCTGAGCATTGGTACAGGAGGCCCCACAGCTGGGGGCCCCCTCTCCTGGATGGAATCAACTGGGACAGGACTGCAGGCATCTGAAGGAGCGCCAGTCAAGGCTAGGATACAAGACTGGGCAGATAGAGACGAAGGAAACTCAAACTGTGTGCGTCGCCTCTGCCTTTTATAAAAGCATTTTGAGTGCTTGGCACTCAGAAGAGGAAATGGCAGGCGTCACATTGACCTTGTGTCAGGAACCACCACAACACCCTCCCTTCCACTGTACGACTCCCCAGGAAAGAAAGTCCACACTAACAGAAAAGAAATTATGTATTACTATGTTAGTTACATGGCTGTGCTGTGCTCAGACTCTGTGACCTCATGATCTGTAGCCGACTTGGTAGCCGACCCATGGTTGGATGTGAGGGAGGGGTTTATGACCAGACACAGACCTGAATGTACATGCATGTGAGCACATACAACTGGGTGAAGTGGCTGGGTGCCTGAGTGCATGACATCTGTTACGCTTTCGTTTGTTTCAGTTTGCAAGACTAGGGCAGCAAAGAATGTGAAAAACCCAAGCATGAGTTTTAGAAACACTCAGGTCGAATGCTGACCCTGTCACTTTGTTGTTGTTTAGTCACTAAAGCATGTCTGACTCTTTTGAAACCCCATGGACTCTTGCCCACCAGGCTCCTCTATCCAAGGGATTTCTCAGGCAAGAATACTGGAGTGGGTTGCCATTTCCTTCTTCAGGGGATCTTCTTTACCCAGATATCGAACCCGCGTCTCCTGCATGGCAGATAGATTCCTTAAAACTAAGCCATCTGGGAAGCCCAATCTGTCACTTACTCACTGGTTAATCTCCACTGAGTTACTTAATCTCTCTGAGCCTAAATTTCCCTCTTTGTAAAATGGGGAAAACTCCACCTAATTTTACCTTAAAACAAGCAAGCCAACAAATTAATGGGAATAATGCTAAACTTGCAGAATCGTTAGGAGGACTAAATGAGATGATGCAAGCAAAATAGCAGGCACATAATTGACTCTGTAGAGGTTTATTTTTCTTTTCCTCCAAGCACCACACCTGCTATTCACACATGAATAATAAGAGCAGAGGCATTTATCTAATGTGAATCAACCTGTTAAGATTTTCTAAGGTATTCATAATTAAGAGATGGAACATCACACTCTTTCAATATCCCAGTGAGATTTCCTGTGTTTACAAACTTTCATAAACTAAGAATCATCAGGACTTGTTATTCACCAGTGGTTAAGATTTAAAGAAAGACCCATATCTGGGAACAGTCAGGTATTTTCATCATTAAATTTCTACTGGTCACAAATGACTGCAGAAGCTGTTTTCCTTATTCCAATTTAGGGATTTCTCTGGGATGTGTTCTCAGTACTCCCAGGGAGTAATGGGCCACCTGTAGCTCTTCTGGCGCTGTGGTCACTGGTTGCCCCAAGCAGAGGCCTAAATCTGTGATCTGTTCTGCTAATCCCAGGGAAAACCTTGTTTTCTGGGCTTCCCTGGTGGCTCAGATGGTAAAGAATCCCTGGCATGCAGGGGACCCAGGTTTGATCCCTGGGTCAGGGTTAAACCTTTTCCTTGGAGAAGCGAATGGCAACCCACTCTAGTATTCTTGAGTATTGCATGGACTGAAGAGCCTGGCGGGCTGCAGTCCACGGGGTCGCAAAGAGTCAGACACGACTGAGAGACTGACTCACACTCACTTTCTCTTGTCTCTGCTTGGAACACTAAAGAAGATCTCTATTGTGGACTAAACGTTTGTATTACCACCATCCCCCCATTCATGTATTGACACCCTCACCACCCAGTGTGGCTGTATTTGGAAATGGGAAGTAATTAGTGTTAAATAAGAGCCTGAGAGAGGTGCCTGAATCCAGCAGGATTGATGTCCTTACAAGAAGAGGAAGAGGCAAGAGAGGTTTCTCCTGCTCTGCACCTGCACAGAGAAAGACACGGAAAGAAGGCAGCCACCTGCAAGCCACGAGGAGAGCCTTCCCTAGGCAGCAAATCAGCTGGCACCTTCCCCCGGAACTTTCAGCCTCCAAAACTATGAGAAACGAACGTCTGTTGTTGAAACCACCCAGCCTCCAGTGCTTTGTTATGGCAGCCCGAGTGGACAAATAAGCCTCTCTGTTCCTCCCATGCCTTATCTACCCACAGCGGCTTCGTCTCAAACTCCTGCCAGCACGTGCCTTGCGTGCCCCTCTCCGCTTCTAACCAGCGGGTTTCCTCAGAAACCAACTTTCCACGCAGCCCACTCCCTTTCCTCTTAATCAGGTCCAGTCTTCATTGAACGGACTTTTTCTGTGTGTGCGCGCTTTGTTTTTATTTATGCATCTAATTTTCACAATAGTAGTATGAAGGATGTATTATTATAATGATACGCATTTTACTGATGAGGAGCCAAAAGCATAGAGAGGTTGAATAAATTACCCAAAGTCCCTCAAGCAACCAAGACCAGAGTTTGGCCTCTGAAGCGTTGAAAGGACTTCTTTGCTCGCTGTACTAAAGGCAGCAGATTCTATAAACTGGTATTTTCTAGGCACTTTTCATTTTTGAAGTGCTTTCTTCCCCCCAAATCTGTATTTTAAAGCATACCCAAAGGGCATCGCAGTTTTTAAATGGTGAGGCCATTGAGTGGCCGTCTTTGGAGTGCTCACTCTGCATTCTTGAGGGGTCGGGAAACGGAGGGGAAGATGGCATGTGAATGCCCCCCACCCCCAAAGTGCTGGGCTCCCTTGGGCTGCCACTTCTTCACCCCTGCTCTTCCTCAGCCTCCCTTCACTCCTCCTCACCAGCTAACCCAGTTCTAGCCCACCACGCTGGCTTGGGTCCACCCCTTCTTCCCCCTGTCTTACCTCCCTTTTTGACAGGGAGTTGGTGGCCGTGTCTCTCTCACCCTTGTGAATCTGAATGACCAAGAGCTTGCCGTGATTTACCACTGTGTTTCCCTGTGTTCTCCTTCCAATCTCAGTATTAATTCCCTTGGGTAGCTTCTCTTGTCCCTATTTTACAGAAGAAGAAACTGATTCATTGAGACAGGTTTCCCTGCCTAGAATCAGGCAGCAGAAGAAGGAACTGGGGTTCACACTGGGCCTCCCGGCAGCAATCTCCTCTGCTCCCTCAGCCCCCAGTCCAGGCCCAGCCCTGGGTGCCTCTCCTGAGCTGCTGTCTCGGAGCCCCTTTCCTTCTGTCTGACCTGCTCACATGCTCCCCATGCTCCCCTAAGCGCGAGTCTTCAGGACTCTTTATTTTCAGGTACATTCCTCTAGAACACCAGCCCGGGAACCCACAGCACCTACAAACAGAACGTGCACATGGTGAGCCCTTGACTACCTTGGGTGAAGAAATGAACCCTGTTTTCCTAACTAGACATCAAGTCCTAAGCAACAGAAGGTACCTGCTTAGCTTCTGTCCCAGCACAGGGCTGGGCACACTGCGGGACTTCCTCTACCCACTGGACACTCCTAACTGTCCCACCCCTGCCTCCAGCTGCTCATTATAAAACCCCCCAGACTAGCACCCATGATCCTCGCCCCTGATGCCAGAACTCACTTGTGCCATGATTGTTAATATGGCCTTTCCTTTTTCTCTCTGAATCAACATTAGCTTTGCTAACTCCCTTCCCTCCACCTGATAAGGATGGGGTAACGGCATCTGGACAAACTTGGGGTGTGCTTTTCTTGCCTTGTCAGAACAGCAGCTCCTATCTGGCTGGTGATGGGCTGGGAGCCAGCCCCCAACAATGGAGGCCTTGTGAGCTGGCCTTGGGGGTGTGTTGCGAGTCTGCAATTCAGCACACACACAGCCCTTCCGGGTGCCACCTTCTTATCTCCTGCCGCCAAGCGCTTGCCAGTGTTGGGGGTGTAACCCAAGCCCTGTAATTGCATGTCCTGATAGAGCATTGCTGGGCTTGGGCCACCGCTGTACACTGCACCCCAGTGAGAGTACTGGGGACTGCCACCATATACCGTGGCTCTCCTGTCTGGGGAGTCTCTGGCTGAGTGTCCTCTACCCTTCTCCCAGGGGTCCTGGACTGACTAGGAAAACCACAGCACAAGGCAGGCGGTCTCAGCTTCCCACACCTCAGAATCAGTGTGTCGGGGGACCCCGCCCCCACTCCAGTCCAGTCACAAAGAATGGCTTCTCTTTCCTGTGCATCCCCTCACCCCCAGCCTCCTGCGTGCTTTTCTTAGTCTCCCTTTCTCTGGACTCCTCCACCTCTCTCATTCTACTTGCCCTGGTTATCTTCAGCTTTATCCTGCCTTCTTTCTTGGGCTCCCCCCCTCCATAGAGCCAGCCTCTCTTTCCATTTTCCTCCTTCTCTCTGAGTTTTCTGCCACAGAAGGAGCTTGGAGGGCAACTCCGCTGTTCCCAAGACTCTGACCTCTCCGAAAGCTCTAAGATGCGGTGGAGGGAGCAGTTAACTCCAAGGACCCCTCCCACTCACTCCAAGAACACCATCCTGGCTCACCAGGCACCCTCTTCCTGCCGGGCTGTGTGCTCAGAACAGTACCTGGGACGCAGTGCACTATGGGACTGAAAAGACCCTCGCCCTCCCCAAACTTCCTGTTCGGGAGAGAAAAATGGGTACTGAACATGTCTTCAGGTGGCAAGTGCTGTGATGAGCGACAGTGAGGTCTCATCTGGGACTTCCCCAGTGGAAAAGAAGAATTGGTTTCTTTGCAGTGGGACCATTTGCTTCTAGTCGACCCCTCGTCACCATGTCGTATTCAGTTTCATTTGCAGGTTTTGAGAGAATGTCTCTGTTTGCCATTAACAACCATCAATAAGAGAAAGTGAGCACACGGAGACAGGGGAGCCCATCAGAATAACACAAGAAGAGGCGATGAAGGTCCGGTATCATGCTGGGGATGGAAAAAATGGAGGGAAGGACCGATTCCGGAGCATCAGGGCGGCAGAATCGGTCCGTGGGGGGCTCGGACGCAGGGTGGCACGGGAAGGAGGTGTAAGTATGGCTCCCAGTTCTCTCGCTCAAGCTGCTAGGTAGACAGAGATGCCATTTACAATATGGGAAAAGTGGGATAGCATGTGTTTGGGGCTGGGAGGGGAACCAAGAGTTCAGCTGTAGACATGTTAAGCTTGAGCTGCCCAGGAGATGACAGCTTTAGCATCCCCACCCCCCTTTGCTGCAGTAGAAGCCTCCTGCCTATCCCCCTGCCCCAGCAGGCAGGTGTTTCTGGTCGAGTTGTCCCATTCACAGCCTCACTTCCACAAGCATAGAGAAACACAGAAGGGCGTGGTTCAGGCTCCCCAATCAGAGCACTCACCCCTGGACTCAGAGATGGTTCCTGGGGCAAGCACACATGGGGGACACTGAGGAAGGGAGGACTGCTCTCTTCTCCGAGTTTGCAAGCTATAAGGAAAGGTACAGCTAGTGCCGCCAGTGGCATTGTTCAGAGAATAAAACCCACACAGAAGAAACTCTGATCAGGAAATGGAGAGAGACTTAGCTCTGGCAACACCATTTGAACCTCTGGGTCCATCCTTACCCGAAGCTAGATTCTCCCTTTGATCCAATACTTGACCTCATAAAATCTTTTTCCCCCCTAGGAGCTAGTTTGAATACTTTTCCATGTGACCGAAAGAGATAATCCAATAAAACTAACACCACATCCTAGAGGTGTCAGCTGGGCCTTCTGGAACAAAGACAGATGCAGGAGTGGAGGAAGTCAGGTTCTGAGGAGGGACAGAAAAGTGAGACCTTGGCTGGAGATGGACATGACTGAATCAAAGGACATGGGACTCCAACATTCTCCTTTGCTTTCTTTCTCAAGTTTCTACCCTCCAGGTAGGTGCAGCTGTGGGACTAAATCAGGTTAAAGGGATGTGGGTGGAGGTCCTAGGGGGGCTTTTCGTTTCCCACTGGATGGTGAGAACTGCAGGAGTAGCTCTCGTGGACATGGTAGCCTTGGACTCCAGTAGACACTGCCTGATGCCCCATGTAAAACCGAAGCCCCCCCTTCCACCATCTGCCAAGAGTGTTGTTCACTCACAGTTCAATCTGCCCCCCAGAAACTGCTTTTTATATTCCTTCGTGGGGGGTGTTAAAGGGGGCCTATACCCAATAACTAGCGAAGTAACAAGCCCAGCTCCTTGCCTTAATTGAGATAACTTTGAAGGCCACCCCAGCTCCCGAGCTCCTCCGGGACTGGCTGAGTCCTCTGTTATGACTGCATCACAGCTCCGCTCTGCCATTTGCCCTGTTTTACCTCCATCACCACCACCCCCTTGCCGCCTCCCACAATGAGAGTTCACTCCCCAATAGGATACCTGGCTGCACATCTATCTCAGAGCTCGTTTTCCGAGCAACCCAACCCCTGACAGAAGCTGTCTTAGACTGTATTCTGGAAGCAGCATGTTGCAAATAGTGAAGCAAAAAGGTACAAGAAACTTGAGTCCTCTAAAACCACTAAACCCCAGTATCAGCCCTGAACCATCAAGGTATATGATAGAAAAACAAGCAAAAAAAAAAAAAGAAAGAAAAACCAACCTTCTATTTTGTTAAGCTTTGTTTAAGTTTGAGGTCTTTGTTACAGCAGTCTAAACCATATTCTGATTAACATAGAATTTGATATCCAGAAGTAGAACATTAGATGTGGCAAAATTTTAATATGAGGCATTGTGCTATTGTCAGAGAGTGAGCAGGCCTTTCAGGTTGGAAGGCTGGTGACCTGTGCTATGCAAAACAGTTGGTAACAGTATCTCCTCTGATATCTTGGAAGACAGTTCACATGCCTACTGAGCCTCTAGTTCTGCAGGAAGTGGTTAGAAAAGGTGCAAATGTTGGTGGGTATAGTGTTCTCCCCACATTTAGCAAGGTCCTGGAAGAGAGAGAAGCTCTGCAGAGACAGCAGTTTGCAAGCAGAGATGAAAATAAACAGAGCCCTGTTTATGGAGATTCTTCTTGTCTGGGGCCAGTATCGTAAGTTGACTAAGAATAATCTAGTATTTGGAGCCTCCACATGCGGAGAACATCAACTGCTTGTGTACCCCAAACTGAAGAAGTGATGTGAAGGGGCCCTGAAGAGGCAGCTTTCCCAGGAGATAAGACTGTGGCCCAAGCCATTCCCAGCCAGTTCCCATTAAGAGCAGCCTGCCAGACAGTGGGAGGCAGCTCAACAGCCCAGAGGAGATTAAGGGTGTTGCCCTTCCACCCAGGCCTGATAGGTTAAGTAACTGCATGAAATATTGTGAAGTTAAGAGAAGGTAGGAAGGACTTCCCTGGTGGTCCAGTGGTTGGAAGGCTGCCCACCAATATAGGGGAGGTGGGTACAATCCCTGGTTCAGGAGGGTCCCACATACCTCGGAAACACAGTCGTTGTACCATAGCTACCGAAACCCGTTCACCCTAGCGCCTGTGCTCCGTAACAAGAGAAGTCACTGCAGTGAGAAACCCACACATCATAAGTAGAGAGAGCCCATGGGCAACAAAGAGCCAACGCAGCCAAAAATAAATAAATGAATAAGAGAGGGTGAGATGGACAGAGTACAGAGGCTGGGAACTAAATATGCGCAAATGTGTCTTCCAGCTTAAGAATTATGCCTACCCAGCTTTTTTCACTGGGCTACTTGCTTATGAGACAGATCAGAAATAAATAGACTCTAACTATATTGGTTTTTTTAAAAAAATAGTTTCATGAGGTATAATTCATATATGATAAAACTCACCCTTTAAAATTATACAATTCTGTGGGTGTTAGTGTATTCACGGAGTTGCACAACGGTCACCACTATCTCATCTTAGAACACTTTCATTACCTCCAAGAGAACCTCATTTTTCACCATTTGTAAAAGTCTCCGAGTCCAGAGTCTCAATTCTGTTTCACTGGTTTATGTCAGTCCCCATGCCAGTACCATACTGTGTTAAGTACTATAGTTTTGCTGTAAGTTTTGAAATAAGATGGTAAGAGTCTTCCCACTTTGTTCTTCTTTTTCAAGACTGTCTTGGTTACTGAGTCTTAAAATACATTTTCCATTTCTGCTAAAAAAAAAAAAAAAAAAAGCAGTGTTTCAATCCACAGACATGAGATGACTTCCATTTATTTAATTATTCTTTAATTTTTTTAATGATGTTTTATAGTTTTCAATGTACAAGCCTGGAANAAAAAAAAAAAAAGAAAGAAAAACCAACCTTCTATTTTGTTAAGCTTTGTTTAAGTTTGAGGTCTTTGTTACAGCAGTCTAAACCATATTCTGATTAACATAGAATTTGATATCCAGAAGTAGAACATTAGATGTGGCAAAATTTTAATATGAGGCATTGTGCTATTGTCAGAGAGTGAGCAGGCCTTTCAGGTTGGAAGGCTGGTGACCTGTGCTATGCAAAACAGTTGGTAACAGTATCTCCTCTGATATCTTGGAAGACAGTTCACATGCCTACTGAGCCTCTAGTTCTGCAGGAAGTGGTTAGAAAAGGTGCAAATGTTGGTGGGTATAGTGTTCTCCCCACATTTAGCAAGGTCCTGGAAGAGAGAGAAGCTCTGCAGAGACAGCAGTTTGCAAGCAGAGATGAAAATAAACAGAGCCCTGTTTATGGAGATTCTTCTTGTCTGGGGCCAGTATCGTAAGTTGACTAAGAATAATCTAGTATTTGGAGCCTCCACATGCGGAGAACATCAACTGCTTGTGTACCCCAAACTGAAGAAGTGATGTGAAGGGGCCCTGAAGAGGCAGCTTTCCCAGGAGATAAGACTGTGGCCCAAGCCATTCCCAGCCAGTTCCCATTAAGAGCAGCCTGCCAGACAGTGGGAGGCAGCTCAACAGCCCAGAGGAGATTAAGGGTGTTGCCCTTCCACCCAGGCCTGATAGGTTAAGTAACTGCATGAAATATTGTGAAGTTAAGAGAAGGTAGGAAGGACTTCCCTGGTGGTCCAGTGGTTGGAAGGCTGCCCACCAATATAGGGGAGGTGGGTACAATCCCTGGTTCAGGAGGGTCCCACATACCTCGGAAACACAGTCGTTGTACCACAGCTACCGAAACCCGTTCACCCTAGCGCCTGTGCTCCGTAACAAGAGAAGTCACTGCAGTGAGAAACCCACACATCATAAGTAGAGAGAGCCCATGGGCAACAAAGAGCCAACGCAGCCAAAAATAAATAAATGAATAAGAGAGGGTGAGATGGACAGAGTACAGAGGCTGGGAACTAAATATGCGCAAATGTGTCTTCCAGCTTAAGAATTATGCCTACCCAGCTTTTTTCACTGGGCTACTTGCTTATGAGACAGATCAGAAATAAATAGACTCTAACTATATTGGTTTTTTTAAAAAAATAGTTTCATGAGGTATAATTCATATATGATAAAACTCACCCTTTAAAATTATACAATTCTGTGGGTGTTAGTGTATTCACGGAGTTGCACAACGGTCACCACTATCTCATCTTAGAACACTTTCATTACCTCCAAGAGAACCTCATTTTTCACCATTTGTAAAAGTCTCCGAGTCCAGAGTCTCAATTCTGTTTCACTGGTTTATGTCAGTCCCCATGCCAGTACCATACTGTGTTAAGTACTATAGTTTTGCTGTAAGTTTTGAAATAAGATGGTAAGAGTCTTCCCACTTTGTTCTTCTTTTTCAAGACTGTCTTGGTTACTGAGTCTTAAAATACATTTTCCATTTCTGCTAAAAAAAAAAAAAAAAAAAGCAGTGTTTCAATCCACAGACATGAGATGACTTCCATTTATTTAATTATTCTTTAATTTTTTTAATGATGTTTTATAGTTTTCAATGTACAAGCCTGGAACTTCTGTTGTTAGATTTATTCCTATTTAATCCTTTTCTATATGATTGCAATTGGATTATTTTTTATATTTGATTTTTGTACATTATGCTAAGTTTCTGAGGGAAATTAACTGGCAAAAGTCTACAGGGCTGGCCAGTACAAATTCTAGGATGGCTCAACTTCTAAAGCAAGCTGTGAGTTCCCAAACCTGCAGCAGTAGGTAACAGACTGTGAACACTGTACCTTCAGCAACCCAAAAGGTTATATCCTCCGATGCCCTCTTCAGATACGGCCCCACAGGGGGTAGACAGAGAAGGATGGCCCAGAGGGCGGAGCCAAGAGTCTGAGAAGGCTTTTAGAGCGTCTCCTCTCTGAGGTAGGAAACCTTTGGAATTCTTGCTCAGTTAGATCTGCGTCTGCTAACTGCTATATTCCTGCTATGTGTTTTCTGTTTTCCTCTCATCCAAATGGCAAACTTAACTGTGGATATCCCATTCCTGGGCTTCCCAGTAGCTCAGCTGGTAAAGAGTCTGCCTGCAATGCAGGAGACCTGGTTCGATTCCTGGGTCGGGAAGATCCCCTGGAGAAGGATAAGCTACCCACTCCAGTATTCATGGGGTTCCCTGATGGCTCAGACAATAAAGAATCCCCCTGGCATACGGGAGACCTGGAGAAGATTCCCTGGAGGAGGGCACAGCAATCCACGCCAGTATTCTTGCCTGGAGAATCCCCATGGACAGAGGAGCCTGGCGGGCTACAGTCCATGGGGTTACAGAGAGTCTGACGCAACTGAGCGACTGAGCACAGCACAGCACAGCACATTCCTATCGTATATGTGTATGTGTTGCTGGTTGGTAAAGATTAGGGGGCAAATCAATTATTTTTCAGTTTTTAGGTCCCCAGACCTACCTGTGAACTTCATATAAAGGTCTGACAATTGTCAGGAAGACCTGGGCTTGGAGCTGCTCGCAGTGATGGAGGAAACCTTATGCGCTTGGGCTTGAGAAGGGGATGAGCATGTTGCAAGAATGAGAAGAATGTGCATTTATTTAGGTCATCAGAAGTGCAGACTATGGCAGAGATCACTAGCTTTCCCTGGACAGCCATTCTCCTCTTCTTCCCTAGGGATGGAATCTGACACTTTGCTGTCCAAGCAAAGAATGTATTTGTAAGTTCCTTTGCAACCAGGTGTGTGTTTTGACTAAGACTGAGAGCAACATCACGTGAGTAGATACAATGTATGCAGCTGACAGGCAATGCCCTTCAAAGGAAGCAGGTATACCCTCTTCCTCTTCTCCCCTTTTTTTCAGGCTGGGAGAATGAATTGCTGGCAAGGGCTGGGGCATGAATCTCAGAGAGAAGCTGCAAGTGAAGGATGGCAAAGCAGCAGATGGAAGAAGCTACCATATCACTCCTAAATTGCCTTCCCAGGCTTTACATGCAAGAGTCAAACTTCTACTTTTGATTTCTACTCTTGGGGGTTTCTATGTTACAGCAGCCTGGGGTTATCCTAACTAATACAGAGAGTTTATCTGTTTTTCCTTTTTTTCCCGGCTGTGCCTCATGACTTGCAGGATCTCAGTTCCCTAACCAGAGATTGAACCCGGGCCACAGCAGTGAAAGAACGGATCCTAACCCCTGGACTGCCAGGGAATCCCCAGTTTATCTGTTTTTAAGTTGGGAGAGACTAGAGCATGTTGTGTGCTCATGAAAATAACCCGTTAAAGAGGGAGGGATTGATGAGGAAAGAGTGGGCAGATAACCGAAGGAACAAGGTCCTTGAGAAGATGAGAAGGAACGGGATTCAGGAAATGAGAGAGAATCTTCCCTTTCACTGAAGAAGCTTGGATGTGTCTTCCATCGTGATAATGCAAACATAGGAATATTTGTGAATTTAGTGGTGGGAAGATGAGGGAGACTCAACATAGTTGCAAGAGAGTGATGCTGTTATAACCCATGAAATCTTGTATTCGTTGGACTCCTGAGCTTATCATTTGTTCCCTGATGTACTCACCATTGATCGATGAATTCTTTATTTTTATTTAATTAGTTGTTTGTAGGGATGTGATAGGCATCTGCGAAACCACCAGCCAAACCGGAGCCTTGACGATGACCCACATCTTTCCCTATGATCCCTCCTCCCACCGAATCCCCTGCCTCCCCCATCCACAGTAACTATCATCTTCAAGTCTAGGTACCACATGCCCTTGGCGTCCTTTTAGTGTAGTTTTATTGTATTGATGTATATTTCCAAAACGTATGTATTTTATATTCATTGTTTTCAACCTCATTAAAAGAATACCATTTTCCCCCACAATCTTGAGGATGTAAGTTTTTTATCTAATTGTATATTGCTAAGATTCATTCATGTTATTTTACTTTGCTGTGGCTCATTTATTTAACCTGCTCTATGATAGTCCGTAGCACCACCGACTCAATGGACATGAATTTAAGCAGATTCCCAGAGATAGTGGAAGGCAGGGGAGCCTGGCGTGCTGCAGTCCATGGGGTCGCAAAGAGTCAGATGCGACAGCAATGAATGATAGTCCATTATGAGAGTATCTCACAGTTTATAAACCATGGACTCTAAGCTGAGAAGGAAAAGAAGTGAAGGAAGGAGAGGGTTGATGGACAGAGAGACAGTGAAGGAATCAGTGGACCAGAGTGTTCTGTGAGGCCGGAGAGCTGTGGCAGGGGCTCCTGGACTGGGGAGCAGGAAGGCTTGGGGGTGATGGATGGGTGAAGAGTGAGGGATGAGAGTTTCTGACTTCAGAAGTGATAAGGCTCTGGGCGGCTGTAAGATCTTCAAGGACAAATGAGGCAACGATAGCTAAGATGGGGATAACTGGAGATGTAGGTGGCAGAAGCAAGAGGTGAGTGTGGATACAGGCCATTCTGTTTGTCTAGGATGGTGGCAGGAGGGGCACAGGGGAGAAGAGGAGGCGGTTCGAATGGCGGTCTTCAGTAGCGGAGGGAGCAGGCCTGGGAGGCTGGGAGGTGCCCGGAACAAGGGAGGAGGATGGCAGGGCCAGAAGCGGCAGTGTCTGAGTTCAGGGCTTTATAGGAGGCTGAAAGGAACGGCTGGAGATGACCCTGAGGAATAATAAGGATAAGCTCCGCCTTTCAGCCCTGAGGTGCAGAGAATGTGAGACTCAACAGCCTCCACTCCCAAGGGTGGCAGGGAGGTGGTAGCTCAGGCCCAGGAGGAGGATGCACTCTGGGAAGAGGCTGAAGGTGTAGCAGAGGGCGCTGCCTGCGGTGTATCGTGAGAGCAGGGGACGGGCTGATGGTGGGGAAGCAGGCCTGCGTCTCAGGGCTCAGCGAGGCAGGCAAGGAAGCCACACAGGGGTTGGGGGGAGGTGGCCCTGGACCTCGTGGATGGATGCATGGCCAGCGTTGGCTGTCTCTTACCAGCCAGGACCGCTGCCTGCTCCTGGCCGTGGCAAATGTGTGCAAGGGTCATCGCTCAGCATCTTGCTGCCACGATGCTGTGTCACCAGCCCTGTGTGCCCTTTGGGGCTGGTGAACCTCATGTGAAGGGGAGCCAGAGAGTCAGGGGAAGCCAGTGCAGAGAACTGCCTTGGTTGGAGGAGGCCCAGGGATCCTGGACACCCGGTGTCACCTTCCTGTCTGTTCAGGTGGGGCCTACCTGCTCCCAGGGCCCTGGGTTCATCCAACTTGCTCTATGAGAAGCCTTCTGACTCCAGTCTGAGTTTAGAGGCAACCTCTTGGCTCTTAGGGAGCCCCCTCTGCTGGAGGAGTTTGGAGGGAAAGAAAGAGTTTGGAGCCAGCCTCTTGGGAGCCAAGGATGGTGTTAAACAGATGCAGCCTGCCAGTCATTGTTTTTCAACAACATCAGTACAGAAAGGAGGAGTCCAGCCCAGCCCAGACTGTGTTTCTACGATTTTAGGCAGGGTGTCCTTCCGAATTTCTCACCTGGGATTACCTCGGTTATTCCTCTTCAACTATGAAAGTCTGGAGCAAGAGTCTGGGATTATTAGATGCAAAGTCCTTGGATTATTTTTTGTGCCCCCTCTCCTACATTGGCCTCACACATGGCCCAGCCATGGCCTCTCCCCCATCCCAGGAACCCAGGCCTTACCTTGCTGGTGCTTTCTCTTCCCTCCCTCGGGACCATGGGCCACAAGGATCTTGGTAGGAGCCCTGGCTTGGAAGACTCCCAGGTGGCAGCAGAAGAGGCAAGAACTGGCAGTTTCCTCTGAGTTCTCCACTGCCCAGCTAAGTAACTCGGTGCCCCCAGTCCCTGCCTCGGGGGCAGGTGGGCCATCTGTGTGCTGCCCTTACCCTAAAGAGAGGGGTTTAGCTAGTTCCCTGGGGCGGGGCGGGAAGGGGCCTGGGCTGGATACTTCACCACTCTAGCACTCAGGAATCCTAGTCTGATAAGGAAGCATGGTCTCCGCTCTATAGGAGCCCTGGGCAGAGTCTGGTCTAACCCACATAGGAAACACTTTGGAACATGCCCAGTGAGATGGAGTCAGGGTTTAGGGGAGACATGAAAATCATCTCTTAGCTTCAGTTCAGTTCAGTCGCTCAGTTGTGTCCGACTCTTTGCGACCCCATGATTTGCAGCACGCCAGGCCTCCCTGTCCATCACCAACTCCCAGAGTTCACTCAGACTCGCGTCCATTGAGTCAGTGATGCCATCCAGCCATCTCACCCTCTGTCGTCCCCTTCTCCTACCTCCAATCCCTCCCAGCATCAGAGTCTTTTCCAATGAGTCAACTCTTCGCATGAGGTGGCCAAAGTACTGGAGTTTCAGCTTTAGCATCATTCCTTCCAAAGAACACCCAGGGCTGATCTCCTTCAGAATGGACTGGTTGATCTCCTTGCAGTCCAAGGGACTCTCAAGAGTCTTCTCCAACACCACACTTCAAAAGCATCAATTCTTTGGTGCTCAGCCTTCTTCACAGTCCAACTCTCACATCTATACATGACCAATGGAAAAGCCATAGCCTTGACTAGACGGACCTTAGTCGGCAAAGTAATGTCTCTGCTTTTGAATACGCTATCTAGGTTGCTCATAACTTTTCTTCCAAGGAGTAAGCATCTTTTAATTGCATGGCTGCAATCACCATCTACAGTGATTTTGGAGCCCAAAAAATAAAGTCTGACACTGTTTCCACTGTTTCTCCATCTATTTCCCATGGAGTGATGGGACTGGGTGCCATGATCTTCGTTTTCTGAATGTTGAGCTTTAAGCCAACTTTTTCACTCTCCTCTTTCGCTTTCATCAATAGGCTTTTAAGTTCCTCTTCCCTTTCTGCCATAAAGGTGGTGCCATCTGCATATCTGAGGTTACTGATATTTCTCTTAGGTTAGGGACACCTAATCTCTTAGGTCTCTGTGATGTGTTCAGTCATATTCTCAGCAAACAAAGGGTTGGTTATAGGGAGGACTTTTCTGGATTTGGATGGAAGTATACACGGTCAGAGAACAAATTTGGCCCNTAGGCTTTTAAGTTCCTCTTCCCTTTCTGCCATAAAGGTGGTGCCATCTGCATATCTGAGGTTACTGATATTTCTCTTAGGTTAGGGACACCTAATCTCTTAGGTCTCTGTGATGTGTTCAGTCATATTCTCAGCAAACAAAGGGTTGGTTATAGGGAGGACTTTTCTGGATTTGGATGGAAGTATACACGGTCAGAGAACAAATTTGGCCCAGATACAAGAGATGGCATTTTCAGCTCACAGCAGTGGGAACCAATAGAAGGCCCCAAGATTTATTACTTAAAATGTAGCATTGTGCTCAGTCACTCAGTCATAGCCAACTCGTTATGACCTCTGGACTCCAGCCTGCCAGACTCCTGTGTCCATGAGATTTTCCAGGCAAGAATACTGGAGTGCGTTGCCATTTCCTTCTCCAGGGATCTTCCTGACCCAGGGATTGAACCTGTATCTCTTGCATCTCCTGCCTTGTCAGGTAGATTCTTTACCACTAGTGCCACCAGCAGAAGCCCCAGATAAGACTGGCTTACACTCTGGGGGCTCAGATAGTAAAGAACCTGCCTGCAATGCGGTAAACCAGGGTTCTATCCCTGGGTCGGGAAGATCCCCTGGAGAAGGGAATGGCTAACCACTCCAGTATTCTTGCTTGGAGCATCCCATGGACAGAGACTACAGCCCGTGGGGATGCAAAGAGTCGGGCATGACTGAGCGACTAACACATACTAACAAGAGAGGTGTCTAAACTGAGGCCAAGATGACAACAGGGACTCAGACTTTTCTAACTGACTTGCTGTCGTGCCATCTCTATGGTCCTGTCCTCATCCGTAAGATCCAAAGAGGGTCATCATCACACAGACTTCCAGACTGCACAGAGTAGGGGAAAGAGGGTCCAGAGGGGCTGCTTCCCATCTAGAAGTTCACGCCTAGAAGTTCATCCCATTGATGTGAGCAAGCGAAACTGGGAAACGTAGTTTTTATTCTCAGCAGCCCTGCATCCAGGAAGCACCTTTTGTTCTGTTAGAGAAAAGGGGAAATTGTTCTTGGGGACCAACTAGCTGCTCTGGATCAGGAGACCCCAAGTGCACAGCAAGGAGGTTCTCGTATTGTGTTTCTGGCCTGTACCTCATTCCCACAGGGTTGGGCAAGTGACTCAGTCCGGAAAACCACAGTAATGCACCTCTCTGCCCATGGCAGTTGGTCCAGAACTAAGTGCGTGACTCAAGGTGCGCCAACGGGAACACTTCCTCAGGACTTTTCCCTAACCAAGTAGCGGACTGGGACGCTAACCCTGAGCTGCCCATGGTCATTTTCCCTGCCAAAGTGGGGCAAAGCCTGTCTTCAGAAGACAGGGTGCCACCCGTCTCTGAGAGATGCAGAGAAGGGAGGCCCAGCGGGGTGAGCCCCACCCTTGCCCTGACTGAACCAGTTAAGTCAGTGGTCCCTTTTCACCAAGCCGATTCAAGCTAAGTTTTGGGCATTTGGAGCCCAGAGTCCTGACTTAGTACTGAAAGTGATGCTTTCTCCCGGCAGAGTTCGAGGGGCTTTGGGTGGTGGTGACCCAGCTGAGACTGAAGACCTGGAGGAAAAGAATATGGGCTCCAGACAAAGGCAGCTTCCCCCGCACATTTCACTTGATCTTAGCTGAAAGGCCGAGAACCGAGTCTCCTGCACCTTTGGTCTGAGACCGCATGAAGCTCTCACCAGGCATCTCACTGCAGAGAATTCTTCCATGTCTTGGCATTTTTTTCCGGTCAGTTCTATTTTCTACAAGGCAGCTCTCCGGGTGTAGCTAGTCCAGCAGTGAGAAGGGGCCTGAGGAGGGGCCACCCTCACAAAGGGCGCATTTTCAGTTTATCCAGGGCTATTATCAGCCAAACCTAAACTCTGAATCAGCTGCATCTGTGGGCAGCCCGATAGGTGGGGCGGCTGATTCCCCTCTGGGCTTGCCTGTGTCAGGACCTGTGAGTGGGGGCGGACTTTTAACAAACAACCTTTGTTTTCTGTCCCATCGTGCTATCAGGGTTCTGTCCAAGGCATTCCTGAGCCCCCTCTTCCTCTTCTCTTCACTCACCCTCAGTCCCGGCCCCCTCCCTCTGGGCACCATCCATCACCACTTTACCTAGTATGCAGGCCTCCTGTATCAGCACAAAGCCCTCAGAGGAGGTGGGGCGGGGGCTGGAGAAGGAAGGCAATGAGCATGCGCGTCTCTCTGCAATTCAGAATGAGACAGAATCTGAGAACGCCCTGTGCTTCCAAACTTGTGACTCCCCTGTCCCATGGGGCCCCCGCAGCCCCCTGGACTGCAACCAAGCTGTCCTGGGACTGTGGTGTCCCCTGCTGGCCAGCTATGGAACTGTCTGGTTCCCACCTCCTGTTTGTTCTTTTGCAGTTGAAGGGAGGGCCACATGTGTACCATAATCTGCCTTTTTTCTCTGTTTTTTTTTTTCAACATTCGTTACTTTATTAGGCTGCATCAGGTCTTGGTCGCAGCATGCAAACTCCTAGTTGTTTATGCATATGAACTCTTAGTTACAGCATGTGGGATCTAGTTCTTTGACCAGGGATCAAACCCAGGCCCCCTTCACTGGGAGTGCAGAGTCTTAGCCACGGGGCCACTAGGGAAGTCTCTCCTCTCTGTTTCTGTTCTCTGTTTCTTCTTCCACACCCAGTTCAGTTCAGGTCACTCCTCCTCAGGACTTTTTTTCTTTTTTTTTGGACACACCACACAGCTTGCAGGATCTTAGTTCCCCAACCAGGGATTGAACCATGGCCCTCAGCAACGAGAGTATGGAATCCTAACCACTGGACTGCCAGGGAATTCCCCTCAGGGCATCTTTAAAACCCAGATTTCACACCCTTGAATCCCCTTCCTCCACCCCCTTTCTAACAGCCCAACCCCAGTTACCTCAGGAGTTCCTTTCCCGAGTTTACTCTTTCAGCTCAAACGATCCTGGCTGACTGCGTGTCAGGATAGAGCCAGGACTTCTCCTGCATCAAAAGAAAGGCAGACTGAACTCCAGAAAGATCCATCAGAATGATGAAGAGCAAAAGCTTTCAGCCTTCAAAGCCCTTGAAATGCACCTGGAAGTTTCCTTCAGAGCGCTCCACCCATCACCTCATACTTCTATTAAGAAACCTCCTTTCCCTCAAGCACCAGCTTTCAAGAAAAAAGTAAACAGACTTTTCTAGATGCACATTGTTATTTTCCATTTCTACCTCCAGGTCTTGCAACAGTAGGGTTTTTCTTTTTTCCCCCATGTGGGTGTGTGACACTCAGCATTGAGATGCGTTAAATGAGCATTTATGGCTCAACCTGGAAAACTGAGCCCCATTCATAATGCTGAGTCCTTGATTTTTTCTCTTGGCTCATTGTCTGGAACCCTGACCCACTTTCCAGAAACCAAGTTTTGAAATATTGCTCACTGGCAAGCAGAGACTGCCTGACTAGACATTTAAGATAAAGAGATACTTTCCAGGGCAAGATGGTGAAGGCCTTTTGTTATTTCAAAAAGGATAAAGAACTATCTGATTTCCCAAGAAATAGAAATCTACTAGAACTCTTGAGGCTTGCAGGATGGGCGGGGCCAGTGTGCTAAGGCTGGTGGAGAAGTATGGTGAAGAACCAAGTGATGCTGTAGACCCGAGGACTGGGCAGAGAGGATGCAGGAAGGGCTGGGCTGAGTGGAGGGGTCTGGGGAGAAGGGTTAGGGCCACGCACTGGAGAGACAGACCCAACTAACATCTATTAAGCACCGTCCACGTGTGAGGAAGGGCCCAGTAGGGAAGCATGTGGATTCCCAACACAGCCTAATCATTTTGTGCCCCATCAAACTGGCATTCCTTTACTATGAGTTCAGCTTTACTGTAGTGGAAATAATCTCTGCTTGGAGAAAGGAGAGAGCAGACAGAGGAGAGGATGCGGGCTGGCAACACTCCATCTCCTCTGAGCAGTTCATCTCTGACTGTGAACTCACCTGTTGCAATTAGACACACAAAACTTGAGACCTTGCTCCATGCTCCTTATGAAACAGCTTAGAGATCAACTATTATTCTGGCCTGTTCTTTTGGGTTCCCCCACCCCACTGCTGATGCTGGGAAAGACTGAAGGCAGGAGGAGAAGGGGGCGACAGAGTATGAGATGGTTGGATGGCATCATCGACTCAGTGGACCTGAGTTTGAGCAAACTCCATAAGATAGTGGGGGACAGGGAAACCTGGCGTGCTGCAGTCTATGGGGTCGCAAAGAGTCGAACAGACAGCGACTAAACAACAACCCCACTGCTAGTAGCTTATTAAAGCAGAACATCCAACTGACTGTTAAAAGCGTTCCAGACGTGATTTTCTTCATCTCCTTATATTTCCAGTGATGCCTGAGCACCTTGTAAAGATGGTGCCCAAGCAACTGCCTGACTGGTTTGCCCCTTACACCAGCTCTGGTGAATGAACAGAACTGAGTGTTCTGGCAAACACCAGAACTGAGAATGTTCTCACCCTGCCGTATAAGTAACATGATTTCCATTCTACCTGGTGAAACCCAGGCTGAGGGCAATTAGGTTAGCTGCCTGAAGAGGCCCATAGCTGGTGAGTGAATCCCACCTTTGAGATGAGATTTGAATTCAGCTCTGTCCATCTCATTCCAAAGCCCAAATCTTCTTCATTTCCTCCCCCTCGTCGCCAGGAGAAAATGGACAGAGAAACGTGGTGAGAGCAGGAAGGTGAATCCTCTGAGGAGGTACAGGAAGTAGAGGTTTGAAAGTGCGTGCGTGCGTGCTAAGTTGCTTCAGTGATGTCTGACTCTTTGTGACCCTGCGGACTGTAGCCTGCCAGACTCGTCTGTCCATGGGATTCTCCAGGCAAAACTACTAGAGGGGTGCCATGCCCTCCTCCAGGGGATCTTCCTGACCCAGGGACCGAACCTGAGTCTCTCGTGTCTCCTGCCTTGCAGATGAATTCTTTGCTGCTGAACAGGCAGCTGTAACAAGGAGAGTCAGGGATCCCCCTCTGCAAGATGGCTCAAGTAGGGTGGAAGGAGTAGGGTGGAGCCAGCTTGGGCTCCTGGAGTGTTGGAGGGGAAGACGACTTGTCCTGGAGAGAGGGGAATGTGTATACTGCCGGGCCAGGATCTCTTCCTCTGCACACGGCCACCTAGTAATGCCCATTGAAAGGACGAGGCAGGCCTGGAGTCTAACAAAAAGAGGCTGGGTCCAAGAGGAAATTTTGCAGGAGAAATCTCTCCTTCAGCCCTAGAGTCAAGGCTGCAGAAAGTCCTTTGGACCAGGTGGAGACGGGATGCTGAGGGCTCAGGAGTCGGCTCTAGTCGATCCCCTTTCTCTCCTCATCGCCCTGCCCTCGGAACCCCTAGTCCAGGCCTCCTTCAGTTCCAGGGCCAGAGGGCCTGGCAGCCTATTCCTGGCATCACCAGCAGAGGGCTCCAGAGCAGAATCCTCCAGAGCAGGACACCCCGCCTCCCTTCTTGCAGGGAGCGTGTGAAGTACTGGATGGTCTTCCCTGCTCACAGGTGTGTAGGTGTCCATCTGCACGGGTGCTCTTTGCTTGTGCTCAGGTCTATGTCTGTGTGTGTGTGCCCCCGTGTGGGTCTGTGCAAGCGTGTACAGGATCTGTATGTGTGGGCCTGTCCACGTCTGTCAGTACTCGTGCACACAGCCTGTTTGTGAGCTGGTACACGTGTGTCTGCCTGTTTCCTTCTTGTACACACTGGTGCTACTTGTGTCCCTGTGCATGTTTGTGCACATGTGGGTGCCTTGTGATTTGTGCATAAGTATCTATGTAATTAAAAGTTGCTTGCTCCAAGAAAAGCTATGACACACCTAGATGGCATATTAAAAGGCAAAGACATCACTTGGCTGACACAAGTCTGTCTAGTCAAAGCTATGGTTTCTCCAGTAGGCATGTATGGATGTGACAGTTGGCCCATAAAGAAGGCTGAGTGCCAAGGAATTGATGCTTTTGAACTATGATGCTGGCAAAGACTCTTGAGAGTCCCTTGGACAGCAAGGAGATCAAGCCAGTTAATCCTAAAGGAAATCAACTCTTGAGTGTTCATTGGAAGGACTGATGCTGAAGCTGAAGCTCCAAAATTTTGGCCAGCTGATGCGAAGAGCTGACTCATTGGAAAAGACCCGGATGATGGAAAAGATTGAAGGCAGGAGGAGAAGGGGGTGACAGGGGATGTGATGGTTGGATGGCATCACTGACTCACTGGACATGAATTCGAGCAAGCTCCGGGAGATAGTGGTGGACAGGGAAGCATGGCGTGCTCCTGTCCATGGGTCGCAGAGTCAGACGTGACTCAGTGACTGAACGATAACAATGATCTACGCTGGGCTTTGTGAGGAGGGAGGAAAAAATAGTGAGAAGGTATGCAGCGGAATCTCAGCATTCTCGGGGCAAGGATGCTGACCCAGCCGGGCCGCCTCCTGCCCTCGCTCAGCGCAGTTCCTGAGTTTGTTTGTTAAAATCCTGTTTACAGCAGGTGTAGCTGACGTCTAGTTCCCAGGAAACAAGTTCCAGAACTCTGTGTGTGTGTGTGTGTGTGTGTGTGTGTGTGTGTGTGTGTTTTCTGGCTCCCTCTTTCGCAGCTTGAAACTGTTGTTCTCCTCGTTGGGAATGGGGAGCAGTGCCCCAGAGAATGGGGGGAAGGTAGAGGGCTGGAGAAAACAACAGGCCCCTGGCTGCTTCATCCACAGGCGAGGAAGGCAGTGGCCGGGGGAACAAGGTCTTGGCCCAGGAATCTGGGGTCCTACCAGCTGGAGGCCCTGGCTGGTGGGCAGCAGCCCTCCTGGCTTCCTCATGGTGGTCTGTGCCGGTGCCCAGCCAGGGCCATGGGGGAGACGGGTGGGATCCTTCCCTCACCTGGGGTCACGTTGAAAAGGCACTGGTGGAAGGGAATGGGGCAGAGTGTGACGCCCACCACACAGCGTTTCCTATTGCCGCTGTAACAGATCACCACAAACTTAGCAGTTTAAAACAACACAAATTTCTTTTACGTTACTGGAGGTTGGAGTCCAAAATCAGCCTCACCAGGCTCAAGTCCAGATATTAGCAATGCTGTGTCCCTTCTCGAGGCTTCCAGGGAAACCATCTCCTTGCCTTTTCCAGATTCTAGAAGCCACCTGCATTCATTGCCTTGTGGCCCCGTCACATTGCCTTTCTATTACTTTGACCCTCTGGGAGGACCCTTGTGATCACACTGGACCCTCCCAGATAATCTAGGACAATTTCCTTATTTCAAGATCCTTAACCTGATCACACCTGCTAAGTCCTTTGCCTGTGAGTTAACATATTCACAGGTTCTGGGCATTAAATGTGGACACCTTGGTGGGGAGGCATTATTCTGTGTGCTAACTAGGACAATCACAGACATGCTGGAGAAAAGAGGTGACATTTTGGGGAAGGGGGGTGCATCCACGGCTTATGGGACCTTAGTTCCCCAACCGGGGATTGAACCCAGGCCCTGACAGTCAAAGGGCTGAGCCCTAACCACTGAGTCACCAGGGATTTCGCGGGGCGGACATTCTTAATCCTTCTGAGGTTATGCTGAGGCACTGAGTGGGACCCTCACTCCTGCCGAGGAGCCATAGTGTCCTGACTTCTTGTCTGGGGGACTGAGCTCCAAGAACCAGGGTGTGCTGGCTGATATAGGGCCTTTCCTTTCTGCCTGCTCTCCCAGCAGCTCTTGGCCAGGCATCAGCTATGATCTCTGTTCAGACTGACCCCTGGGTTCCCTGAGTCCCCCTCGCGCCTACCCTACTCCTTGCAGCTCGGGATCCAGCCCCTGGCCCCATCCGCACTCCCAGGGCACTTCTCACTACTTCGTTCCTTTCCCGTCACAGCCCCCACTCCCTGCCCGGGAGGTGCTTTGGGCTCCAGCCCGCCAGCTTAGGCCCACCCACTACCCAGCCTTCTCCACATGTGAGAAAACCACATGTGGGCTGTCTCCCGCTCCCCACACAAAAGCCCAACCGCATGACTCGGAATAGAGGAAGGGGGACACACACAATGGTGCAGGCCAGTGCTGGGGGGTCCCATGGGATGGTGGGCCTCCTGGATGCTTGGTAAGGCCAAACTCCCCAGCACTACTGGAGTTAAGCTGGAAATTCCAAGTGCTCTCTGCTGCTAAAAAAAAAAAAAAAAAAAAAGTGTCAAATTTTCCCAGAGATTTTGTGAAAGTGGGAAGCCCTGTGGGGGTGAGTGTGGGGGTGGCCACCAGACCCCAGAGCTTTGGGGAAACCCAGATGTTACAACGTGTCCATAGTCCTCTGGCTGACGCTCCCCAGTCTCTTAACTGTTGCTCCCAACCCTGTGAAAATTAAAGATGCCTGGAGCAGAAGGGGAATTTTGCTTCTCCCAAGGACCCACAAATTTGTTCGTGTGTTTGCGTGTGACTTTTCTGATAGGGATTAAGTTATTTTTTCCTGGAGAGAAAAATGTTGACATGGCTGAGGCAGATCGTCGCCCAGAAATTCCTGGTGCACTAAGGTGTGCTTTCCCTTTGCTCTAACACACAGGCGCGTGCACACGCCACCCAGAGATCTGGACCTCACCACCCATGCTGTCTGGGCCCCTTCAGGGCCTCAGCTGCACTCAGTTGTTGTTTAGTCTCTAAGTCGCGTCTGACTCTTTTGTGGCCCTGTGGACTGTAGCCCGCCAGGCTCCTCTGTCTACGAGATTTCCCAGGCAAGGATACTGGAGTGGGTTGCCATGCCCTCCTCCAGAGGATCTTCCCAACCCAGGGACCGAACCCGTGTCTCTTGCATTGGCAGTCAGGTTCTTTACCACCTGAACCACCAGGGAAGTCCCACCTGACCACCTAGCCCAGCCCCAACCAGTGTGGGATGGGGATTCCATTGAGGTGAGTCTGCTGGCCCAGACAGAAGAGGCTCGACCACTCTAGGCAAGTGGATGAGTTTCCTGTCGCCGTGGTAACAAATCACCAGGAGCCAAGTGACTGAAAGCAGCCTTATTCTGTCACAGTTCTGGACGTCAGAAGTCCAAAACCAGCCTCAGTGGTGATGCCACAGTTTGGTTATGTGCTCCCCTAAGTTCCAAGGTGGTGCCCAGGTTTCACGTTATCCTTTTTATGGCCGAGATGCTGAGAGCGAGATCTGGATCTGAGTTCTGACTCTATTTCTTCCAAGCTGTGGGACCTTTTTGAGCTCCCATGTCCTCGTCAGCAAAATGGGGGTGATCACTGGTATACCTTTGTTTTGACAACTAAGTAAGACCATGTTCTATTTAACTGGAGTCTGCAATTCTCTGGCAGATAGATATGCCTCTAAATGGTGACTCTGAATAGTCTGTCTCATCCGGAACCCTGACCATTCCCTCTTCATGGTCTCATTCTAAGGGCTCAAACTTCTGCAATCAAAAAAGCATGATACCAAGGGGGTGGTGGGATGAACTGGGAGATAGGGGTTAACATATATACTACGTTATGTGTCAAACAGATAATTAATGAGAAGCTACTCTCTGTAGCACAGGGAACTCTACTCAGTGCTCTGTAGTGAGCTAAATGGGAAGGAAATCCAAAAAAGAGAGGCTCTGTGTAAACACACTATTGATTCATTTTGCTGTACAGCAGAAACTAACAGAGTATCATTATAGTTTATCATTTACTTAGAGTTTCATAGAATAACTATAGTGCAATAAATTTTTTAAAAAAGCAATCTGATTAAGGTGATTCATACCAATTCCTGCCTCAGCCTTCCTCAAAGAGCTTCTGATTTGATAGGTCTTGAATGGGTTCCCAAACTCATTATTTTTATCAATCTTTTAATTTTTAATAAACGTCCTGGGTGATCCTGATGTTTATCCAGGTTTGGGAGCCACTGGAATAAGTGACAATGGGGTTTTATTTTAATAAAGGCCAACTGGTGCACTCAAAATCAGGGGTTTAGCTTAGGGGTACCATCTCATGGTCCCCGGAACCACACAAAGTGGGACCCTCTCACTCCCTCTGGGGAGGGGGCATTCCTCCAGAGCAGCTCTTCAGGGAGGGGTAGGGGCTGCGCCAGCCGTGCCCCTTCTGCAGCTGTTTCAGTGCCGTGGCCCCGTGGAAACCACTGTGAAATCCATTCTCCACATCTCCCAAAGCTGGGCCAGGTGGCTCCTGGCTGGAGCAGCTGATCCCACCCGACCAGAGAGGCTCTGTGAGCCAAGGAAATATACCCACCCACTTCTACTCAGCACGGGGCTCCCCCCCCCAACCCTGCCCAATGCTGCCTTCCTGGGCTACCGAGTGCTTATGTCCCAAATCAGCTCACGCCCTCTCACAGGAAGACTGTACTTGGGAATGCCCAGAAATGCCCAGCTTTCACATTTCTGCAGGTTCACTCAGGACAGTTTTGGCTCTGTAAGTTAGGGGTGGCTGGATTCTGCCTCAACCTGGAACCCCCAAGGCCTGGGACAGAGGCTGCACTGGGGAAAATATAGAGAAAGTGTCAGGTTCCCCTCACCCCTGAGAATGACAGCCAATGGGGGCCTTCCCTGCTGCGGGGAACTCAGCCTGTTTATTAGCTGCACAGAGGTGCAGAAACTGGGGTTTGGCTGAGGAAGAAGGGAAAGGCCCAGAATGAGAGCACTGTCCTCCGCCAAGGACACAGGACTGTTGACGTGGGCGAGATGGGCGCAGCCTCTGGATCAAGTCCACGGTGAGGAGGAAATGGTTTTCACTGAAAAACAAAGTTGAAAAACAGTTTACTGAAGGGAAGAGAAAGAGGAAAGGGGAGGAAAAAAAAAAAAAAAACATACCTAAAACTGTCTGATCATCAAAATCACCTAGTTGGTTAAAAATACAGATTCCAAAATGTGTTCCAAGTCAATAAAATATTATTCTTGGTAGCTCTGGGTTTCTTTTTCCTTGTGGTTTAAAAATATAGATCCCTTGTCAATTATATCTCAAAAAAGCTGGGGGAAAAATTTAGCTACATATAAAGTCAGTTGAAGAAGGAGAATCAGTTGCACAGCAAGAAAACTTTTTCAGAGGGGATTTTTCAGTGCATGTGGAGATTGAGGAAAGTGAATTAAATCGTCACATTTCTAAACTGGACATTAATCTCTGAACTTGGAAGATTTAATAATATAATCAGCTTTTTTTTTTAATTAAGGAGAATCTGCTATTGGAAATACAATGTAAATCTTCAGAAAATGCAGGTTTCAACTCATGTAGCTTGGAAGACCCCTGGCTGGGTAGGTATGATGAGTGAGCAGAAGCAGTGTCTTATGGAGTCAACAGCGTGGGTTATGTTTCTAATTTTCCCACTAGGCTTTGGGAAGGAGGGAGAGGAGACACAACTGGATCAGGAAGAAAAATCCTAAAAGCCGCTTCTCTCCAACCAGCTGGGTCTTCCTCTGAATGACTCTGTCCCATCCCGCCTTCCTTCTCCACTTGTTTTCCAGTGAAATTCCCCACTTCCCTCTCTCTTCCCTCTTTGTCCTCCTCCTTAACCCCCTGCCACCTGAACAAAGGGAAGCTGAATAATGCCTTTCAATTCCACAACATGTTTATTTCCCATTCCCTGGAATCTGTCCTCATATGGGTCTGTGCATGCGTGATTAAACGAAGGATCCTGAGATGGGAAGATTATCACGGGTTATTCTGATTGGTCTAATGTATCACAAGGGTCCTTTAAGAGAGAGGCAGATCGAAGAGCAGAAGGTGATGAGATGACAGAAGCGGAGATCAGAGTGATGCCCTCTGAAGATGGAGGAAGGGACTACAAACCAAGGAACACAGGCGGCCACTAGAGGCCGAAGAAGGCGAGGAGATGGGTTCTTCCTTGGAGCCTCAGGGAGGAACCAGCCCTCTGACAACTTGACTTTCGTCTGTGAGACTGATTTGGGGCTTTGGACTTCTAGAAATGTAAGAGAATGAAGCTTTACTATTTAAGTCACTCAGCTTGCAGTGATGTGTTACATAGCAATAAGAAAGTCCTACGCTAGGCTTCCCTGGTGGTCCAGTGGCTAAGACTAAGTGCTCCCGAGGCATAGATGCCCTAGGTTCAACCTTGGTCAGGGAACTAGATCCCACATGCCGCGAGGGAAAAAGACCCCCTAAGCTGTAATAAGACCCAGGACAGCTAAATAAATAAGTACTTTTTTTAAAAAAGAGAAAGACGTACACCTCCTGACCTCTGCCCTTTCCACCCCACCACCCAGTCCCCACCTAGGACCAAACTCTTGCCAACACTTGGGCCCTTCTTAGCACAGCTGTCCCTGGCCCTCTTAGCAGTGTTTGATATTTTCCACCTTGCTCTTTCTTAAATCTTGCATCAGCCCACTCCCCTGCTGGTCCTTCTGCCTGTGTGTCCCGGGGTTCTCTTCTCAACCTGCGTTTCTGCTCACTTTCTACTTTCTAGGAGTGTCACATTTCAGTGATGACCCCAAAATCAAGGCCATGTGCTCCACACCCTAACAGCCAGCTGGTAATAGTGATCTTCCTGCTCCCTCCTCAGTAAACTACTGTCTCTATCCGAAAGCATTTTCCACCTTCCCCACCTGTTGAAATCTGGCTCACCAGTTTATTCAAGGTCCAGCTCACATGTCACTTCCTACAGGAAGTCTTCTCTGTCTGCCATGCCAAATGCTTATCTTAAATAAGGTTGTTTTTTTTTTTTTTTTACCAACTTTATTTTTTTTAGAGCAGTTTTAGGGTTCACAGCAAAATTAAACAGAAAGTTCCTGAGGAGCACTTATTTTTCATAGGCTATTGTGTGACCAGCTTTTATTGACATTGTCTTATTCATTTCACTCAACAAATCTATGTAGTAGGTGGTGTTTTATTTTTCTTTCTCTCTTTAATTCCTTCCTTCCTCTGTCTCTTCCTTCCTTTCATCCAGGTTTACTGACGTATAATTGACAAGTAAGAGTTTCATATACTTAAAGGTGTACAACGTGATTTTTTGTGTTTGTTTTAAATTAGTTTGTGTTTGTTTTTAATTGATTTATTTGGCTGCATTGAGTCTTAGTTGCGGCGTGGGGGATCTTTCATTGAGGCCCTAGCACGTGTCTCTAGTTGTATTGTGCAGGCTCTAAAGCCCATGGACTTCAGTCAGTACGCAGGCTGAGCTCCCCTGCAGTGAGTGGGATCTTAGTTCTCTGACCAGGGATCAAACTTGTGTCTCTGTATTGGAAGATGGATTCTTAACCACTGGACTACTGGGGAAGCCCAACGATGTTTTGGTATACATGTACATTGTGAAATGATTACCACAACCAAGATGCTGCTGCTGCTGCTGCTAAGTCACTTCAGTTGTGTCCGACTCTGTGAGACCCCATAGACGGCAGCCTACCAGGCTCCCCCATCCCTGGGATGCTCCAGGCAAGAACACTGGAGTGAGCTGCCATTTCCTTCTCCAATGCATGAAAGTGAAAAGTGAAAGTGAAGTCGCTCAGTCGTATCCGACTCTTAGCGACCCCATGTACTGCAGCCTTCCAGGCTCCTCCATCCATAGCATTTTCCAGGCAAGAGTACTGGAGTGGGGTGCCATTGCCTTCTCCAACCACAACCAAGATACTTAACACATATTACTTCATGTATTACCTTTTTTCCTTTGTGAAAACAATTAAGAGCTACTCCTTTAGAAAAGTTCAAGTTTNGCAGCCTTCCAGGCTCCTCCATCCATAGCATTTTCCAGGCAAGAGTACTGGAGTGGGGTGCCATTGCCTTCTCCAACCACAACCAAGATACTTAACACATATTACTTCATGTATTACCTTTTTTCCTTTGTGAAAACAATTAAGAGCTACTCCTTTAGAAAAGTTCAAGTTTATAATATAATATAATGCTAACTATGGTGGTGGTGGTTTAGACCCTAAGTCATGTCTGATTCTTTTGCGACCCCATGGACTGTAGCCCCCCAGGCTCCTCTGTCTGTAGGATTTCTCAGGCAGGAATACTGGGGTGCGTTGCCATTTCCTTCTCCAGGAGATATTAACTCTAGTCTAGTACTATACATTAGATCTCCAGAACTTATTCATACTGCGTGTCTGAAACTTTGAACACTTTGATCAACAACTCCCCATTTCTCTCACCTCCCAGCCCCTGGTAACCTCCATTCTGCTCTCTGCTTCCTTGAGTTGGACTTTTTAAACTTTCACATATGAGTGAGATGGTGAGGCATTTGTCTTTCTGGGTCTGCTTGATTTCACTTAGCATAATGCCCTCCAGGTTGACCCAAGTTGTCCCAAATGACAGGATTTCCTTGCCATATGCTTGTTAACTCTGCCCATCTGTTGGCCCCAAGGGACTGTGAAACCCTTAGAAGAAGAGTCATAGCATGGTCAACCTTGGACCCTCAGCACCTAAAACAGTGGGACAGATGGGAACCCAAGAACATGCTCCTTACCCACAGTCTGACCGAGAGATAGGACCCTGCCCCTGCCCCTCTTCCATTCTCTTGTCTTCCAGCCCAGAGAAGGCTGTCACAGCAGAGTCCCTTAACTTCAAAGGTTCATGACAACAGATGTCAAGTGTCCTGTATAGGCCTGTGCTTTAGCAACACTGGGTGGTGGAGAGAGAACTCAAGCTATGTCTTGGAGTTCTGGATCCTGACCTGTCTCTCACACCTTGCCAGCCTCAAACAAGCCCTCTCTGCCCCTCTGAGACTAGGATGCCCTGTGTGAAGAAGGAAAGGGTGATCCCTATTCTGTATCTTCCCCAAGAGGCCACAAGGATGGACTGGAAGGAAATCCTCAGTGAAAGAACTTACTAGAGGGCATGGTGCCCCACACCAGGTGCTGGGAGCCCCCAGGGGGCTCTGAACAGGCAGTGCATTGCCCACCAAGCCCAAGACAACAATTGCTCCTCCCAACCTCCCTCTGTTCAGCTGACCACAGTTCCCCCTGGGCTCCAAGGTGCTTCTGAGAAGCTGAGGGGAGCAGCTGTGTGGCAGAAGAAGGAGCCAGACCCAGCCAGGGAGCACCAAGGGTTGGTGGCTTCAGCCTCCAGCCAGGATCCAAAAGACAGTCAGTCACACTAGGTGGGTGAAACTCGAAACCCTGAAAATTTCTATAGGTCTCAGAAAGTGCAGTAAATATGGTAAATCCCTGCTCTGGTGTTCCCTGTTTCTTTTGTTCCCATTAATACAATTTAACGAGTAATGCATTGATGGGAGACACCAAACACATTGCAGAGATTCACAGCCTCTGTCCCTCATGGATCTTCAGAGGATGGGCAGGACCTGGGAGTCTCTGGAGGGAGCCTGACACCATTGCTGGAGGAAGCCTGGGTGATTTTGGGGGGAGAGTGGGTTTTGGCAGCACCCCACAGCATGTGGAATCTAAGGTCCCCGACCAGGGATCAAACACACGTGCCCTGCACTGGAAGTGCAAAGTCTAAACCACTGGACCACAAAGGAAGTCCCCTGGCTGGCTTCACAGTCCTTCTAGGTGCTGTGTTTCTGTTCCTGTTGTCTCCCTATAGGGTTTACTAATTCTAGTATAGCTTGTCCCAGGTTTCTTAGCGGTGCTCTGCTAAAAGAAGCCCAAGGCTGTGTTTCTAGCTCTGCTCAGACCAGAGAATGGAAAGGACAGTGGCCTCCTGAGGGTCAGGCAGCAGGAGACGATGGGAAGCAAGTGACCCAGAGAGGGAAGCGTGTAGAGGGAGGCAGAGTCGGGGCTTCTGATCCTTCTGGTCCTCCCGCCTGGAAATTCTCCTTTCTGAACTAATTCTTGGAAGTTCTGGTTGTAAAGTTCTAACATGAATAACAATTTTAAAAATCACTCTTTGTCCTCTGTATAAGTAACTGCATGACAATTCTTGAAGATTTTTAAAAATTCAGATAACCAAAATCAAAATAAAAACAAGGGGGAAAATAAGAAATCTAAAATTTCCCCTTATCTCACAACTAGTCAATGTTTCGGTGTGTATCCTTCCAGTATTTTTAATGAATCGACATAGTTTCTAAATCAGATTGATTTTTATATTCATTAGCCTTTTGTTTTTCTGTTTACTGTGCTTTAAATTTATTTCTGAGTTATTAACTGTTCTTCTATGGCATCATCTTTTATTTTATTTATTTTTTGGCCACCCGGCATATGAGATCTTAGTTCCCCAACCAGGGATTGAACCCATGCCCCTACATTGGAAGCATAGAGTCTTAACCACTAGACCAACAGCGGAGTCTCAGCACCATCTTTCAAAGGCATTTTAGTTTTTGGATGGTTCATAATTTATCTAACCAATTCCCTCTCATTAGCTATTTAGGCTGTTTCAAGCTTATAAATAGCAGTGAAGAACAATCCTATAGCTGACTTCACACATACAATATGTATGCCCCTAGAATAAAGTCTCGGGAATAAACTCCCTGAATTAAAGGGCTCTAGGTTTTATTTTCATCACTGAGCAGGCCCCAGGGAAGTTTCTAGAAGTGTTTCTAGAAGTCTGTGCACTCAGCCTGGCGCCAAGTTCTGGGGCCCACCCAGCTCCCAAGTCTACATGCTCCACAAGCTTCAAGCCATCCTCCTCTCTTCTCCCAAACACACCCCCAGGCTGTGGGCTCACCTGAGACAGTGAATTCCACCTCCAAGCTGGACATGAGGCCATCTGTCTTATGCTCTGGAATCCTGATGAGATAAAATCTGGGCAGAGCACATTTATTTATTTAATGTATTTCTGGGCAGATCAGCCTCCACTGTCAGAGATCATCTTTCTCCAGACTGACGTTAGGAGTTTACAGGAGGAGAAGCAGCTCATGGAGCGCTAAGCCACCAGCTCCAGGGCTCAGCCCATGAAGGCCAGAGGGGGCCCCACTTTCCTTCACCCCTAGAACATCCCGTCCCTAGTTCCAGCCTCCCACATCCTGCCTCCCTACCTGGGGCTCAGGAAGCATCACTGATACAGCTGAGCTGGCAGTGAGGATTCCACTCTTTGGAGGCGGAGTTGGGTTGTGAGCCATGTGCCCAAAGCATTCATCGTGAGAAGCAGAATCTCCCGAATCCCCGTTCCTGGGCGTGGGGTACCTCCATGAGGCCTCTCTGGTGCTGGCTTCTGGAATCCTGCTCAGGCCTCTCTGAGCATGTGCAGCGATCCCCTCTCTAGGGCTTTATCCCTGTTTTAGGCTCAAACTCTGCCAATGCCCCCATGAGACCCCAAAAATGTCCAGGATTCTCTTGTGTTCAGACAATCAGGTCCCATTCCTGACCTTACTTGCTGCCTGTCCCGTGTCACATCTCTGACTCCCTTCAAGTTTGGTGTCTCTCTATGTAATTTGGGGAGCATGGGGCTCCTGACCCTGTCAGAACACCAGGGGAGCTCTGTAAATACGTGGGGTCCAGGGCCTCTCCCCCAGAAACACAGGCTTTGTGGGTCTGGAGAGGTTCCCTGGAACCTATATTTGCACAAAAGGTGGGCCTCCTGGTTCTTCGCACAGAGCTGGCGTCTTGTCCCTCATGTCTGTTGATATGGTGGGGGGACAGGGCATTTGGGCCCTGAGTCAAGCAGGCCCAAGGCAGGGAAAGCAATGACAAACAGATGGGCTACAGGCTGCTTCCTCAGGTAACCTGAGTTCAGGAGCTTTGGCAGCCAAACGGGCCTCTCCTGGCAGGGGGACTTGGCCAGGGACAAACCAAGAGCCGCACAAAGCCACCCTCACAGCCTGTCTGGCTGTGCGTCCCCAGGCGCTGGCCTGACCGGGTGCACAGGCTCTTCTCTGTCAGCCAGGCCTACAGGGTTTGTGGCCGGAGAATCAAAGCACCGTCCCCAGACTCCTGCGGACACTTCCTCCAGGGGCTCTGGAAGCAGCAGTTTGGGGCAGAAGGGCCTCTGTGGGCCCGAGGTTGGTGTCTGCAGACAGAGGCCCACACATCACCCTTCCTGTTCCAATGCCACCCCCTACCTGGGCCCCAGGTCTCCTGTGCCAGCCTGGCGGACTGGGAGGGCAGCAGGGGGGCAGTGGCGGCAGGGAGCAAACCTCTTCAGGCTGCTGCCCTTCCCCCACCCTGAGGCAAGAAGGTGAGCCTCCTTCTTTCTCCACAGGGGCTCTTGGGACCACCTAGGGCTGCAGTGGGTGGTGTGATGAGTCAGAGGTCCCTGTGGGTGGTGGGGGACCCCATAGACGTCCTACTCATTTCCAGCCATTCCTGATTTTCGACAGTTGAAGCAGTTTAAATGTTCAACAAAACTCATTCTCTCTCTCAGTTAATGGTTAACTCCACGCTCTCAGTTGCTCAGGTCAAAACCTTGGAATTGACCTTGAATCTCTTCTCTCAGAACATGGGTTCAGTCCCTCAAGAGCCCTGTCAGCTGCATTCTAACATAGTCCAGACCCCAGCCACCTCTCACTATTTCTGCTCTAGCATCTCTTGCCCAAATAATTTCAACAGACTTCCACCCAGTGTCCCTGCTCTACAGAACAGCCAGGGAACAGAGCTGGGTGGGGATGGAGTCTCTGCCACTGACCCTCATGTGTGTTCAAGACCCTCCTGTCCAGATTTGATCTTGGCCAGTCTTACCGAGAAAAACAGTTCATTCGTCATGTACAAATGAGATTCTTTCTATATCTTTACAAGATATCACTATCTGCCAAATTCTTGAAATCTTCCATCCTAATCCAGGGTTTATGAAATCCACCATCTTCACAGGGACTCCTCTCCAGCATGAGGATTCCAAGCCTCACTCAAAGCAACAGTCAGCAGTGCAGGGGCCCCTCCGAGATGATGCGACCAGGGATGGTGGAGCCCCGGCAGGGCAATGCCCTGCTGGTAAACCGCTGTGATGATTTTGCAGCAGGTGCGATGATGCAACGGCTGTGCATGAATGGCATGGGAAAGCTGGGCCCCTTTGCCCTGGGGGACGCTTCCACCACCCTCGTCAGCAGGAGGGAGCTCCTCCTAGGAGCTTAAATCTGGACTCATCTTTCTATGGGACGTCAAGCTCCTTGCTGGGTGATGTGGGCAGGAACGGGTTTTTCCTGGGACACTGTGATGTGCGGGTGTTCCTGTGTGTGAGGGCGCACCTGCCCCGCACTGCCCGCAGCTCCTCCAACCCGGAGGTGACGGTGATCAGGCTCAGCCTCTCTCTGCAGGCCCTCCTCCCCGCACCGCACCTCCCTTCAAGGCCCAGCTCAGTCTTGCTTTCCAAGGCACTGCCATTGGACTGGACTCCCTGGCTGTAACTGAGCAGCCCCACATCAGGGCTCGGAGGAGCCAGGCCGTCCTGCCCAAATGAGGACGTGGGGCTCAGAGAGGAGGATGCCGCCAAGCCCTTGAGGCCCAGCAGGTCCATGGCACAAGGGGGTCAAAAGATAGGTCCGCTTGTCAGTGCTGGCCCGGCCTGCTGGGAACGGGGTCGGGGACGGGGTCAGGCAGGCAAGGGAGGAAGGATAAGCAGCTCTCACGTCGGGGTGCCAGGATCAGCAGCTCTCCTCCCCCCATCTCAGCCCCGAGGCCTGCCTTCCCAGATCTACTCCCTGGCAGCCGAGGCCTGTCTGATTTCTTGGGTCCCCAGGGCCTGCCAGAGTCTTCCCCATTCTGCCGCCTCCAGCCATCCCCTTACAGTTCCCTCCCCTTCTTGGCTGCTGCCTCTGCCAGCTCCAGGCAGCAGAGCAGGACCTGGGGGCGGGGGGAGGTCTGAGTTGGACTAGCCAACCTCACTTTCAGCAGTCAGACTGCCCTCCCCTTAACAGACTTCCTAGAAGGCACCCCACCCTCCCCATCCCTACCCCTACACCCACCCCTGCTTCCCCCAGGCCCTGACTCAGCCCATAAATTACCTGGGGATGGTCGCTGACTCAGCCAGGAAGCCCAGAGCACCCCCCTCTCCATCCCCAGGCCTCAACCCCACAGCTGGCTCTCATTCCAGAATGCTTGGGCCCCTCCCCTCAGGAAATTCCTGGAAAATATCAGGCTTCTTCAAGGGGAGATCTAACCACAGCCTCAGCAAAGAAGGGAGCGACTGCAGCCTCATCCATCATCCTGCAGCCCTGGACCTCCTCCCTCAGCTGGTGTGTGTGTGTGTGTGTGTGTGTGTGTGTGTGTGTGTGTGTGTGTGT
>SJYA01001609.1:1443315-1516761 GCA_006410615.1 Neotragus moschatus
GTTTTTTTTTTTTTTTTTTTTCTCCTGGCTGCTTCCCCTTGGACAAAAACAACTTTTTTTTTTAAATACAAAAATTTCTGCCCAACTTCCCCCCAGGAAGGATGGCTGGATGATGTGGCTGTAGCCGTAGTAACAGAGTCACCGAGAAGATAAACAAAGTAAGCTAGCAGACCCAAGGGGTGAGTCAATGGCGACGATTTCCTGAGACCCCCCAGGCCCCTGATGGGATACCAAACCAGGGAGCTGTGGAAAGGGGTCTGCTGAGTTTCTAGTATTCATTCGCCTTTCCTGGGAATAACATAACAGGTTTACAGGGCATGGCAGGGAGTCAGAAAGATGTGGAGTCGGAAACAGAAAGGTGGGATGGAGCCAGCCAGAGGAACCAGAAAAAAAGACAGACAGGGAGAGGCAGAGTGACCCAGAGAGGAAATTCCTTGAAAGCAAGGGCTAGGTCTCACTCCGTTTGTGTGTCCTCAGCCCTGAAGCTGGGGAGGCTGCTCATGAACTGTGTCCCCCACTCCAGCCCACTCCCCAGCCCTGGAAGGTCCTTATCAGGCCTGGACTAAATGCTCCACAGTGTGCATGTCTGTCAAAGCCCTGAAACATAGTATTAACATCCCTGAATTGCCTTTTAGACCACTGCACCCCACTCTGGAGCCCCCAGCCTTGTTCACTATTACGTGGCAGCTACTGGGAGAGGGGCAGCCACACCCCTCACTGTCTATTCAAGGTAAGAAAGAAAGAGGAAAGACGGTGGGCAGGAGGAGATCTGGCAAACCCACCACCATGGGGTGTGGCCTCCTGGGAGAGGCTTCAGGGCACCTCTCTGCCCCTCTTGGCCTTGGAGCCTGATGTTGGGAAGGGCAGCCAGGGAGGGGCTGGGCTCAGCTGGCTGTCCCCTACCTCTGCAGAGGCTGACAGGCCAGAGAAGGTTACCTCAGTGGGCCCCAGCCCAGAGAGGCACTAGGTCTGCTGGCGAGGTTGGCATGGTCAGGACGGGAGGGGGGGCATCCTGCTATATTGTCACTGACTCAGCCGCATTTCCAGAAATTCTTCCCTCCAGTAAGAAAAGGAAAGAGAAGCCTAGAGAGCCTCTTGGGCTGCCGGGAAAGGGACGGGAAAGTGGGAACCAGGGTTCCCAGAGGTCTCACAAGCCAGGCTGGAGCAATGGGGCCTCTTGCCTGGGCCAAAGGCCAATCAGCCCTGAGACAGAGTCTGGGCCCCAGCCAGAGGTGTCAGAAGAACTGACCAATGGAATTGCACCTGGCCAGGTCCACGCCCACTGGGCCACGTTTGTGGCTGCGGAGCTGAGCCCGGAAAAAGAAAGCCTGGAAATCACTGGGCTTCCCACAGTCCTTTTCAGATTCTGGGAATGTGGGAGACCAAAGCTTAAATTCAACCCAGAGTGATTATAGCCTCTCCTCCCATTTCAGGGTCTAACCCTGTACTAGATCTTGTTGGGAAGACATAGGAAAAATTCCTATTGTTATGGTTGTTATTCCCCAGCATAGCATTTCTCTAGTGTGTTCTGCCTACAAGTGTAATCCTTGGTAAAATAGGTTTACAGACCCTGGCACGTCAGCTACCCTCTTAAAGACTCCTAGTGCACAATGTGAATGTTAAAGTCTCAAAAAGGGGCTTCCTTGGTAGTCCAGTGGTTAAGAATCTGTTTTCCAGTGCGAGGGACACAGGTTTGATCCCCGGCCAAGGAACTAAGATCCCACGTGCTGCGGGGCTACCTGAGGCCATACACCTCAACTGGAGCCATAACTAAGGTGCAATGCAGCCAAATAATTAATAAATATTTTTTAATTAAAAAAAAGTCTCAAAAAAAATCTTGAAGAGACCTAATTAATTTCAGTTAATTCACTGTTTCTTCAGATTATTTGACCATGGAACCGCCCCCCTCCTTTTTTTTTTTCACGAAACACCATAAAGCAGAGTTCACAGAAACACATTCAGGAGAAAGCTCTAATAAAGCTTTTCAGGGGGGTGGTTTTCTAACTTTGTTCCAGCCAAGGTGTTCCAAGGGTGATCTAAGGCAAAGGGGGAAATGAGCCAGCTGGACGCCGGTTCTCCACCCCAACCCAGTTCACCAGCAGGTCCTATATTCTGCTTGAATCAGTTTTCCAACAATACAATTTTATTGGGCAGAAGGGTTCTGCAGCTAAACCTAAGTTTGAAAGCAATTGTTTTATGATTCTACATGACTGTATGAAGAAAGAGAAAGAAACAGGCAGAGTTGGTCTGGGCGAGGAGGGAGGCAATCTGGAAATAAAAAATAGTGAAATTTAAAAAGCAGTAGATTAAACAGACAGGAGCAGAGTGTCTGAGGAAATCATCTAGTGTATAATCTCACAGTTCTTTGACCAAGTATTTCTAAGTCCACTTCTGAAGTAGAGAAAGTGGGACAGGAGGAGCTGAGTTACCTGCCCAGGACTCTCATCAGACCTCTGAGCAGGTTTCTTGCCATCTTTCCTCTGCACCAGGGGTTAAGAGAAGGACCTCTACCCTTAGGAAGCCCCCAGTTTCACAGAGGAGGAGAAATTTGCTCACCAAAGAATGGTGAATGGAAGCAGTCTAAGGTTCAAGGCAGAAGTCAAGGTCCAGTGGTTAGAGTTGCGGAGGTCAGAAGAGAGGGATTTCAGGAACAAGGGGCTCCAAAAGCCTTGTCCTTGAGATCTGGAGTTATAGTATAATGGCCCAGAACTTGGTGTGATTCTGCTGTGTGAAGACTCATGTCTGTCTTCAGTCCTAGAGGTTTCTTAGCCATTGTCTCTCTGAAGATTGCCTTTCATCCTTTCCAATCTGTCTGTGAAATTCTGTGTGACACAGATCGGACCATCTTATTCTATTCCCCACACCTTTGGCTCTTCCCTGTTTCCTACTTATTTACTTCTTTGTGCTGCATTTTTGGGTGAATTCTGAGATGTCCTTCTCCAGCTCTGTTTCTCCCATTGAGTTTGAAATTTCTTTCTTTTTAAATATTTATTTTTACTTATTTACTTGACTATGCTGTGTCTTCATTGCAGCCTACAGGATATTTAGTTGTAACATGTGAACTCTTAACTGGAACATGTAGGATCTAGTCCCCTGACTAAAAAGCGAACCCAGGGCTCCTACATTGGGAGCTCAGAGTCTTAGCCCACTGGATCACCAAGAAAGTCACTGAAATTTCAGTGATTATGCTTTTTATTTTAGAAGTTCTATATTCTGGCTTTTGAAGCTCAAAATCCACGAATCCTAGTCTATTCTCTGAGCCAACAAGTGCTGGAATTGTCAAGATCCCGCTTCCCACCAAGTATCCCACGGCTGAGAATTCCAGCCCCCAGCAGCCTCTGTAGGCCTCCTTCAATCATCCCAAGTGCCATGTGAACACACATTCTCTCTGTGCACCTTAAAGCAAACTAGCTACAGAAAGTGGGCAAAGCTATCCAGTGCAAGAAAACATTGGGGGAAAAGACTAATATTTTCTTTTATTTTTCTTTTGGCCACATCTCCACGGCATGTGGGATCTCAGCTCCCTGATTAGGGATCAAAGCCGTTGGATGGCCAGGGAAGTCTCAAGTATTTTATTATTTTTTGTGATCTTTTTTAAAAATTAATTTTTACTGGAGCACAGTGGCACTAGTGGTAAAGAACCTGCCTGCCAATGCAGGAGGTGTAAGAGATATGGGCTCAACCCCTGGGTCGTGTCCACAGAGTTGGACATGACTGAAGTGACTCAGCACGCAGCCTCGCACCGTTGCTTTACATTGCTCAACACTGCGCTAGTTTCTACTGCACAGCAAAATGAACCATACATATACATATACCCCCTCTTTTTTGGGTTTCCTTTCCATTCGGGTCACCACAGTGCTTTAAGTAGAGTTCCCTGTGCTATACAATGTGTTCTCATTAGTTATCGATTTTATCTGCTCTGTCTGCTCAGATGCTCAGTTGTGTCTGACTTTTTGTGACCTCATGGACTGTAGCCTGCCAGCCTCCTCTGTCCATAGGATTCTCCCGGCAAGAATATTGGAGTGGGATGCCATTTCTTCCTCCAGGGGATCTTTCTGACCCAGGGATCAAACCCGAGTCTCCTGCATTGGCAGGCAGATTCTTTACCACTAGCACCACCTGGGAAACCCTATCTAGTTTAGACATAGTGTCGATAGTGTGTGTGAGTCAGTCCCAATCGCCCAATCCCTCCCCGCCCCCTGCATATTTCCAAAGTATCATCCCAGCATGTATCCTATTTTATATAGTGAAAGCAAAGTGAAAATCGCTCAGTCGTGTCTGACTCTTTGTGACCCCATGGACGGACTATACAGTCCATGGAATTCTCCAGGCCAGAATACTGGAGTGGGTAGCCGTTCCCTTCTCCAGGGGTTCTTCCCAACCCAAGGGTCGATAGTAGTCACTACTATTACCATAGTTACAATGATCATGACTAGTCTTCTACCTTTCCACCTAACCTTGNGGACTATACAGTCCATGGAATTCTCCAGGCCAGAATACTGGAGTGGGTAGCCGTTCCCTTCTCCAGGGGTTCTTCCCAACCCAAGGGTCGATAGTAGTCACTACTATTACCATAGTTACAATGATCATGACTAGTCTTCTACCTTTCCACCTAACCTTGGGAATGTCCCCATCCCTCCCTAAACTGTGGCTTCCTCCCCTGAGGCTGCACTGATCAGCTGCATTTGATTCCTTTCTTCATCCGTCCCTGAAGCTGCCCCTCCCCATAATCTTCCTCCCGCTACTTTTCCTGGCCCAATAAAGTGGCAAGGCTGGCAGAGGCTTGGGCCCTGATAACAGTGGAACAATGACAGCGAAGGCCCTGGGCGAGGGCGTGGGAACCAGCCAAAGTTATGGGGAGAGGGACAGGAAAAGCAGAGGGGAAACCCAGCAACCGGGACAGGCAGGCACGTCCGCCCCAGCCTTGCCCTGGAAGCTCTGCTCGGCGGTGGGTGGAAACCGGGCCGTTTCTCTTGGATGGTCCCTCCCAGCTTCTCACTCATTCAACGGCTATTTACTGGACACCTACTAGGTGGTAGGCCCCATGCCAGGAACAACCTTGCCCCTCGGGACTGTCCCTTCCACTTGGCAAAAATATTCACGACTGTGGCTTCTGGGCCCACACAACAGTCCTGTGTAGCAGGGAGGGCGCTGATGGAAAATGCTTTTTCTTTTCTTTTTTTTTAAATAACAAATCTCGTTTGCTCAGTGCCTTGCAAATTCTTTTTTATATTTTATTTATTTATTTGGTCTTGGTTGCGATACATGCTTCGTGGTGTCACGCGGGATCTTTCGCCGTGGTGCACAGACTCTCTAGCTGTGGCGCTCAGGCTCGAGAGTGTGCAGGCTCTGTAGTTGCAGCAGGCCATCAGAGTTGCCCCGCAGCATGTGGGATCTTAGTTCCTGGCCCAAGGATCAAACCCATGTCCCCTGAATAGGGAAGCAGATTCTTAACCACTGGCCCACCAGGGACGTCTCTGGACAACGCTTCCTGACAAATCAAAGGTTCAAGAAGGTGCCAAGAGTTCTGCAAGGCACACCGCAGAGCAGCCTTCACTCTCTCCGCTGGCCCCGGCTTGGGAGAGTGAAATCCTCTTGACCTCTTGCCTGAGGGCAGTAAAAGATGTAGATTTGCCCCCATTTTGTGGCTTCCAGGGGACTGGTGGGGAGGGGAACGATTCTTACTGTGAACACTTGGACTAGGAGCTCCAGCTCACCGGCAACCTGCTCCCAAAGGTATATCCCAAATTCACCGTAGAAATTGCTAAGCTTTCTAGTAAAAAGTCACTGGGAACATTTCCTACTTTTGTCAAGTGGTGGGAAGGTCTGAAGAGTTTGATGAGCAATGTTTCTTGGAAACCGCAAGCTGCAAGGTTTTAATCAGCCTTCATGAGCTGGCAGCTGGGTGCCCACTGTATCCAGTGTTTTTCTGCCTATCTGGACTTCACAGGATGTGGAAAGTAGAGCTCAGAAATTCCTGATTTCTTCTTGGAAGAGCCAACCCTTAAAAAAGACTCAGGGCTTTTTGTTCTCAAGCTCTGATGATATTTCACGTCATCTCCAGGACCTGCTCAAAAGCCAGAGCATCACGGGACACACAAGCATCCCCACTCTGCACAAGGACACTATGTGCCTACCCAGAATGCACACGTCACAGGTCGGGCAAACATACCTGGTGCGCATATATCCTGCACAAGTACACACTATACCTACCTGTTCTGCTGCCCACGATATACCACAGACATGCTGTACGTACCCCACACACCGCTGACGCAGAACACAAGCCATGTCCATGCTCTACAGACACGCCTACTGCAGAGCACACACTAAGTGCACACACATGATCATGCCACACTTACGTAACACAAATATGCCCCATGCATCATCATGAGTTATACACATACAATACATTCACACGGATGGAGGAGCATGATAGGCTACAGTCCGTGGTGTTGCAAAGAGTTGGACACGACTGAGTGACTTCACAATACATTCACAAACAACATTCACCAACTCATACATAAATACACACTCACCGATCCCCATGCATCTTACAAACATTCTATTTTCTAATTAAAGTTCTCAAGATTTTAGTTTCCAATGAAACCCATTTATATAACTCATCAACTTCTTTTGGCCTGTCCTTTTCTTCCTTTACAATTCTTATGGATTTTTTTTTTTTTCTGTTTCAGCAACAAAGCAACAGCAAAACTTTCCTTCTTCTTAGCTATAAATAAATGCAGCTGGACATACATTTTTCAGAATGCCAGAAAAACAATTGGACCAAGAACTCAGATGTGGGAGTGTTTACCCTCTCTCTTCTTCCTCATGAAACTGCGGCTCTTCCTGTGTTTATACCAGGCCAAGAGACAGATGCTTGGCAACACCTGTTCCCCATCTAGATGTTTGGCCCTGGAGAATACACAGAAGATTTTTCACAAGGACCAGGAGCACCTCTCTTCACTGAAGGTTGGTCCACCCCCTCACCCCCTGCCTGCGTTTAGAATGTATGAAGACTGGAGGTAGAAGGCATGGGTACCACGCCCCCCAGCCCCAATCAGGAGGCCACATCAGACATCACTAATGGATCACAGCATCTGTTCCTCCCAGCCTGGACTTGGCGGCACAGTCCTCCACTTCGCTTTACCGTTTAGTCAGGGCTGGCAGGTTACCTGGGAATCATTTGAGATCCCACAGATTCCAACCCCTTTGGTTTATGGGTGAGGAAAATGAGGCCCAAAGAGGCAGAGTGACTCGTGTGAGGTCGCACAGCACCATTCAATCTGCTCAGCTCTGTGCTCCACAAGTATGGCTGGTGGAGGGGCAGGGCCCTTCCCAGGGGCTGAAGGAGATGGGCCAGAGGGAGGTGAGGCCAGGCCGGGTCTCCCTAGATGCACTGAGCCCCTGCTTCCCTGATCTAAGCTCTGCCCACCCCTCGCTGGTACAAGCTGAGTGTTGCTGCTCTCTCAGATACAGTGCCTTTGGCCCTCCATCCCCGGGCCTCTGGCCTGCAAGGTCCAGGTGGGAAAGTAGAGGGCCTTCTAGGGTTCATGGATGTTATTCCCCTGAAGTGCTCTTCCCTCCTCCCTGAGGCCTTCCTGACCCCACCCAGGCTTGCCTAGTTTCTCTCCCCAGAATTGCCACACCTCACAACAGACATCTGTCCATACACCGACACCTACCGACTCTTATCTGGGCACTAGGTATGATCTCTCCAAGGAATCAGAAGTGCCCCCACTGATGGCCATCCCTCTGCCCTTCCCACCTTCCCCAGGGTCCCACTCACCCTTTAATACCCGTCACAGGAGTCATCCAGCCTTTCCCAAAGGACACATGTGCCTCGCTCAAAATCACCAAAACTGCGTTTCTGGGCTTTTCTCCAACCCTGCTCAGGTTGCTCACTGTTGCCATGAGAGTGGGTGAATGTTGTCTGGGTTCCGGCCCCTCAGTGCAGTGGGCTTGGGACTTGTGATAACTACGAAGTTCCTCTCCAGGGGGCAGCCCGTTCCTCCTGAGGCCACAGCCAGACAACCAGGTCCAGTGTGGGAACTTCTGCTCGTCCTCACTGAAAGCTCCCTGGCCAGGCCACAGCCCCCAGCCCCCAGCACACTGTAGATGCTGGTGGGGCACCATGGGGCACCCTTGCCCTCCAGGTGTTCCCAGGCAAACCCACTCACTGGACTAGGCCCCAGGCTGAACACAGGAGGGCTCCCGTGGACTGGCTGCCCAGCTTCCAGAGACTTCCTTTCAGGGCAGTCGGTCCCTTAGGGCAACAGCTGTGGCAGGCAGCACTGATGGGGACGCTGGAGGGGTGGCTTCTCCTCCCGGGAGGCCCTGTGATGGGGCCAGCTGGACACAGCACCCCCACCTGTGCTGCCGTTCCAGCCTGGGGTGGGCACTGAGGCTGCCAGGGACATTCTTTCCCTGGGGGTGGGATACAGCTGCTTTGAGAGCAGCGGGGTGATGAGGGAGGATAGGAGAGGCTAAGGAAGTGTGAGCCTCAACATTTGAGTCACATCACACCCAGACAGACAGATACTGACCCAGACAGACTGATGTGCCATCGTGGGTGCTCATCACACACCCACACAGATACCCCCACCCAAATACAATCCATACACAGAATGGCCACCTCCACCAGGAGTTTGGGCAGAACCAACACTGGGAGAGGCTGAAATGATTTCCAACAATGAAGGAAGAAAATGCAGTAACCAAAGGCAGAACGAACAGAAAAACTCTGCCCTTACCAGGGTGAAAACCCCAGATCCTATTGATTCCAGCCCAGCTCAGACCCAGGGCTTTAAGGACTGTCTGTATCTTCTCTAGACCCCGGAGCCCACAGCCCAGAGCTCACCCTGGTCAGCCTCAACAACAGCCCCATGACGCACATGGTGGAAAAATGTTGGATGGGGACCCAGGGGTTCTAGGTCTCCAGCCTCAGCCAGGACCAGCTGGGCGACCTTGGCTGAGTTCCTTGACTTTTCAGCTCCCTGGTTTCTGAACAAAGAGCGGCTCCACTGTCCTTTCAGCTTGGAAATTTTGTTAAAGGAGGATGGGGCAGGGTGAGACAAGGGGACAGTGAGGGAGTGGAAGCTTTAAAGGGGACCCTCTATCAAATGTGGGAATATGGAGCAGTTCAGGGGTTGCCCTTTGAAATCTTCCTAGAGAAAGGAAAGGCCAGGTGCTCTCTCCACTGGGCTAAGAGGCTGCTTCCTGTGGCGAGCCTTCCCCACCCTCATGGACAAGTCAAGGTTGGTGAGACCATGGTGGATCCCCTCTCCTGGACCAGGCTTCCCAGGGCCCTGAGTGTGGTTCAGACTCTGTACTTAGGTTCCAGAGACACTCCTGACATTCTCGACTCTAAAAGAGGCTTTTGCGTGCGTGTGTGTGTGTGTGTGAGTGTGTGTGTGTGTGTGTGTGTGTGTGTGTGTGTGTGTACATACGCATTCTGTCGTGTCTGGCTCTTTGAGACCCCATGGACTACATGGACTAGCCCACCAGGCCTACAGTCTGTTCACGGAATTTTTCAGGCAAAAATACTAAAGTGGGTTGCCATTTCCTTCTCCAGGGGATCTTCCTGAACCAGGGATCAAACTTGTGTCTCCTGCTTTGGCAGTTCGGTTCTGGACCAGCTGAGCCATCAGGGGAAGTCCTTACAGGAGCCTTGACCTCAGTGAAACACTTGATGGGCACTGTCCTCTCTCTCCAAACAAGGTTCAGCTACACAGGTGGAATCATTGCGGAGGCAGGACCAGGGTGGGGGCAGCCTAGTGACAAGGGTGGCCACCATCCCCACGCCCCGGGGAGCGGTGAGCTCCACCCTCAGGGAGAGTCTGTGTTTCTAACTGAGGGGCTCGACGCTTCAGTGTGGGAGGTGATAACAGAACAGTGATGCCCTGGGAGCAGCCTGTGGCCGTCTGTTTCCTGTTTTGTTTTCTGAGTGTTTTTTCCACCTAGGTTCTCACTACACTACTTACTTTATGAACATGACCTCTAGTCATTAGAGTAACCCTGTGTTGGAGACACTGTCTTCATCAATGTTTTAAAGACAAACTCATCAAGGTGCATAAAAGTTAGCCCCCATGCCTGAGGCCACGCAGTAAGTGAGGTACTGGAGCCGGAGACCACCCGACCTGACAGTCTGTTCTGGGCTTCCTTCACCCCAGCGATGACAGTTCTGCATCAGAGGTGTCAGAGTTCTTTGGCAATTTACCAGTGTCTGCAATCATTTGCTCCCTTGCTCCTGCCAACCACCTAGCATGACCGGCATTATTTTCCCCATTTTACAAGTGATGAAACTGAGACTCAGAAGGACAAGTGATCATCCCAAGGTCACCCTTCCCAGAAGTGGCAGAATCAGGACTAGGGCCCCAACCTGAATTTAGTCACACTCGTCTTCCTGCTACCACAACTCACATGCACAGAAGAGAGAAGCAGGAGTCTTCCCGGCAGAACTGGTGGAAGACAAGGAAGGAAAGAAGAAGGAGGAAGGAGGAGAGAGAAGAAGAAAGGGAAGGAAAAAAACACTCCAAATTTCTTTATCTGCTTCCATTTTGTATAATTTATAGATATTCCTGCTGTATCATGGCCCACCAGACACAGGATATGTTTTCAGTCCTTCAAAATGTGGTACTGACTGCTATAAAATTTGAGTTTACTCATCAACATAAAATTATTTTTTATTCTTTTTAATTTTTTTAAATGATGAAAGTATGACAACATATTTACAAGAGGCTTGGAAAATACATATCAAAGTTACATATAGCTCCACTATATTATTCCACAATTATATATTATTCCACAATTATTATTTAAGAGAATAAATTAAGATTTTTGGTTGGAATTTCAACAGCAAACTCCCAAAAATTAATAGAATGAATATACAGAAAGGTAGAAGGATATGGTAGACCCAAAAAGCACCATGAACCAGTTCAACGTTAAGATTTATAATTAAAGATTTATACAGTTTCACACAACAGCAAGCTACAGATTCTATTCAAGTTCCCATAGACTATAAACTAGGAGACACTGGAACATAGCCAGGAACATAAAACAAGGTGCAAAAATTTCATGGCCTAAAGATATTGAAATCATACAGTCTGTTCTCTTATCACTGTGGAAATATGTTAGAAATGTGATAGGTTAGAAATCAATATTAAAAGATATTTGAAAATAACCCACATATTTTCAGGTGCCTTTTGACATTTACCAAGAGCAATCTTTGACTTAGTTGTTGAAAGCCTCAAGAAAGTTAGAATTCTGCAAAAACACAGAAGGTGACTGCAGAGACGATTGCATTGAAATGAAAAATGAATATCAAAGATACTTTAAAAACCCCATGTATGTGGAAAATAAATGTTCACTTTAAAATGGAGAGTGTATCTAAGAAGCCATAACAAGGAAAACTAGAAAATATTTGTAACAGAATAAAAATGAAAAGAGAATTTACCAGAATTTGTTGTTTGCAGCTGAAGTTGCTCGATGCAACTAAATACAATGTGGAATCTTGAATAAGATATGAAAACAAATAATGGACACATGTGAGATTTGAAAAAAAGATCTATAGTTTAGTTAATAATACTGTATCACATGTTAATTTCATATTTTTTAACAACATAGTATTTCTTTATACTCTCAGAAGGTTCATGCCTCATTCAATTTTTTAAATTGCTATTTCTTATGCAATTTGTTCTCTTTTTTCTTTTACTTTATTTATCTTATTGGAGGATGATTACTTTACAATATTGTGATGGGCTTTGCCATTCATCAACATGAATAGGCCACAGCTATTCATGTGTCCTTGCCCCTCTTCCTGAACCCTCTCCCATTTCCCTCCCCACCCTACCCTCTAAGTTGGCCCAGAGCACCGGCTTTGGGTACCCTGCTTCATGCATGGAACTTGTTTTGGTCATTTGTTTTACATATGGTAATACTTATGTTTTAATGCTATTCTCTCAAGTCATCCCACGCTCACCTTCTCCCACTGAGTCCAAAAGTCTGTTCTTTATGCCTATGTCCCTTTTGCTCTTCTGCATGGAGAATCGTTGGTACCATCTTTCTAAATTCCATATATACGCATTAACATACAGGATTTGTCTTTCTCTGAATTATTACACTCTGTACAATAGGTTCCAGGTTCATCCATCTCATTAGAACTGACTCAAATGTGTTTCCTTTTATAATTGAGTAATACTCCATTGGGTATATGTACCACAACTTCCTTATCCATTCATCTGCCGATGAACATCTAGGTTGCTTCCATGTCCTAGCTATTGTAAATAATGCTTCAATGAACACTGGGGTACATGTGTCTCTTTCAGTTCTGGTTTCCTCAGAGTATATGCCCAGCAGTGGGATTGCTGGGTTATATGGCAGTTCTATTCCCAATTTTTTAACTTCCTATGCATTTTGGATCCTTCCCAAAAACCGTTATTCAGTTTCCCCACATCTAATGTTAGTTTTAAATGAGATAGCCTAGACCTCCACCAAAGAAGAGTTTATGAGTAATGCCCTCGAATATCCACAGAATTTTGCAACCTGCTTTATGTATTTAATATATCTTAAGCATAATTCCAGATTAATCAACGTAGATCTGCATTATCTTCTCCTCTTTTGCTTAAATAACGTTTTAAATTTCAATATAAGTAAATGTTCAGTTCAGTTCAGTTCAGTAGCTCAGTCGTGTCCGACTCTTTTCGAACCCATGAATCGCAGCACGCCAGGCCTCCCTGCCCATCACCAACTCCCGGAGTTCACACAAACTCACCTCCATCGAGTCAGTGATGCCATCCAGCTGTCTGATCCTCAGTCATCCCCTTCTCCTCCTGCCCCCAATCCCTCCAAGCATCAGGGTCTTTTCCAATGAGTCAACTCTTCGCATGAGGTGGCCAAAGCTTTAGCATCATTCCTTCCAAAGAACACTCAGGACTGATCTCCTTCAGAATGGACTAGTTGTATCTCCTTGCAGTCCAAGGGACTCTNAAAAAAAAAAAGAGATCGAAAATGCAAAGTTATTTGATTTGATAAAATATTTTACATATATATCATTCATTTAACCACAACCGAGATCAAGATAAGGAATATTTCCAACAGCCCAGAAGGTTTCCTCATCTCTTTCTTGGCCATTACCTCTCTGCCCCCACAGGCAACACTTATGATCTCTATCACCGTAAATAGTTTTGCCTGTTTGGGATTTGCATCTAAATGGATCCACACAGTATATATACTCTTCCATGTTTGGTTTCCTCCACTCAACATCCTCTTTTTTGAGACTCATCTATGTGGTTACCTGAATCTGTAGTTCATTCTTATTCATCACTGTGCCAATTCTCGGCTTATAAGTATACCACAGTATGTTTATCACTGTTTCTACTGACATATATTTAGAAATGCAGATGAAAACCACAAAGCAACACCTTTACACATTCCTAGAAAAGCCAACGTGAGACAGGCTGATGATAGTGGGTGCTGGTGAAGACGGGGGCCAAGTGGGCCACCACTAGTGGTGGCTGGGTTGGTTGGAACAGTTACTGGTTAGCACCATCACGTTGCACACACATCTATCCTCTGACCCAGAAATTCCATCTGAGGTACATACCCAAGAGAAAGGCATGCTTATGCTTGCCAAAAGACATGAACCAGAGTGTTCATGGCAGCGTTATTGATAATTCCATCAGTGTAACTGGCTGCCAAGTTCTCCACTGTGTGCACGTACCAACCTCCCATGGCCCGGTATCAACTCTAAACCAGGCAGAGGTAAGCATCCTGATACACACACCTGTGTGAACTTATAATTATTTCCTTCGGATCGACTCCCAGAAATGAACTGCTGAGTCAGAGCTATGTACTTCTTTGGGGCTGGAGACCCACATGCTAAGCTGTCCCCAGAGAGGGTGTATCCGTTCCCCTTTGCACAGATCTTGTGTGCCCGTGGCTGAGAGGCTTTCACAAACCCCACAGTCCCTCCCTGTTTGAATGTGCCCAGCCCCAGCCCCAAAGCCTACAGAGTGAAGGCTTTCCTAGCTCCTGGCGGCCAAAGGAAGGAAGGGTTAGGAGAAACATGCCGAAAGCACAATGGTCGCAGCCCTCAGGGCCGGGCGCCGGCGCCCCGGGGCCACCACCTGCTATGGCCAGAGTGTCTGCTGACCTCCCCCAGGCAGAGCACAGGAAGCATGGCTGCAGCACAGTGGGGCCAGCTGCACTAGCTCAGGAGTGCTGATGCAGGCCCCTCCGACGTGAGAACATCGGCGGGTGAGCGAAACCCCGAGCGCTTCCTCAGCCCTTCCTCTGGGCATTGGTCTCTCTCTGAACCTCTTACAGATTTCCCTTCCCCAATTCCCAAAGGGTGCCCTGATGTTCAGGCGGGCAGCTGCGTGCAGGGGCATGGGGGAGGAGCTCAGGATGACCTGAGTCAAAGGCCTGTCCTCTTCTCTGAGATCAGGGCCAGTCTGTCTGACATGATGTGACGAGCCCTGAGAAGTCCCCAGGGACAGACAGTGCCTGAAAGACCCGCCTTGTCCTTCTGCCTTTGTGTCTGAAGCTGTCCACCCGCCCATTCACGAGGGAGCCGCCGAGTCAGCAGGACGGAGGGAAGTTAGGAGACCTCTTCCTCCTGAGGGAAAGGGGAAGGAAGCTGACAGGAAGACTGCTTCCCCAAACTCATAATTCAGCTGCCAGCTGTGCGGGTCAGGCCAGCTGTTCCAGCCATTCCAACCCTGTTAAGCCCTCTCTCCCCACCACAGGAAGAGCTGGTACTCAATTTCCCTTGGTTCTTTCCTGCAGAGTGTCAGGCTTCTGCCAACGCCCCTCACCACCACCTCCACCGGGCAGAAGGGACTGGGCTTTTGCAGGAGACTGGGAGCTAGTCTGGCAGAGGCCCTTGGTTCCCAGGGACACTGAGGCCTAGAGAAGAACTATCCGTTCTCAGCTGCCACATCAAGAAGACAGGACTAATAATCGGCCAGGCTCAGGGTGGAGGCCGAGGGAAGGAAAGAGACAGTCTGAGCGGCCCTCACCCTGGCCTTGCTCCTCTGTTTGGACCAGAGGCCCCAGCTGAGGCTCCCAGTTTCCCTCCATCGTCTGTCTGCTCTTAGCCCCGCAACCTAGGACAGCTTCATCCTTGATCAGCTTCATCCTTGCCCCAAAGCCATACGCATCTGGAGATGGGAGTCCTCAGAGTTCCATAGACCTGCCTGAGCCTCAGGTTAGGGTCCTAGAAGCAAAGCCTGAAATGACAACCCCTGTGAAAATAGTTAACTGGGAGAGCACTCCTGGGGGCAGGGATGTGAGGGAAGCAGGGTGAGGCAGGGATCAGTAAAGCAAAGATGTGGCTTCCAGCTCCAGCTTGATCCTGTGGAGCCCCAGAGATGACTTATAGCACTACGCTGGCCCAGCCCATGNTGACAACCCCTGTGAAAATAGTTAACTGGGAGAGCACTCCTGGGGGCAGGGATGTGAGGGAAGCAGGGTGAGGCAGGGATCAGTAAAGCAAAGATGTGGCTTCCAGCTCCAGCTTGATCCTGTGGAGCCCCAGAGATGACTTATAGCACTACGCTGGCCCAGCCCATGATGCCCTGGGTCAGTGGTTGGCTGTAGGTGGGGAACTGGTAGGTGGGTTCCTGGGAGATGGCAGCCAAGAAAATGCTAAAGAGAAGCGGGTGCAGTGAATCTTAGCCGCCGAGTCTTACAGCAGCTGGTAAAGGGACCTGTGTGAGGCGCCCACAGCAGCCACCGCACTCATCTCACTCCAGGCAGGGAGCCCCCAGGCAGCCAGCAACACGCCAGCCTGTAGGCTCCCCTCAGCTAATTCTCTGCAGCTCTGCCTGGGGGGTGCAAAGACCCTGTCTCCAGAGGAGCACGGGGGCCCCAGGAACAGGTGACAAAAGCGCAGCAGAGCCAGGCCCTTACTTCTGGGGCAGGAGCCCCTCGCTGGGGGTCAGAGACCTGTGCCTGCCCCTCCTGCTGTTTGGGGAGAGAAGACCCACAAGTGTCATGGAGTCTCAAAGGCAAGGAAGCTAAGTGTAATCGTTGTCCTCACCTGGCTCTTCCCACAGACATGTCGCTGGCCAGGTGGGTCTGACAGGGACTTAGGCTCCGGAAATGCCTGGAGAACTCAAGACAGGTTCTGTACAGCCATGCCCCCTGCCTTCTCCTCCTGGCCTCGGCAGAGGTGCTGGGCTGGCCTGGAGTCTGGAGGAGAAGGCACTTCCTCCCTTCATCGTGGGGTGGGGCTGGGTCAGAATCCTAGGGCTGAGCCCTGCGAGCTGCCAGAAGACAGCAGCCAGACCAGGCCACCATGTACCCTGGCAACCTCTCTATGTGCTCTAGAAAGGAGAGAGTCATACTTCAAAAACACCCCCAGTGAACGTCAGTGAGCTTCAGAAAGGGCCTCTTCTGCAGGGCCAGCCCGGGCCCTCCCCATGGCTGCATGACTCGGCAGGCTCTTTCCCACCTCAACCGGTCAGCACTAGGGGACAAGCCCACCACGCTCCTTGGGCCCCGGAAACTGAGACCAGTTTCCAGAGTGACAGAGGGAGCAGGGAAACCTTGGGGTGCATGCCATGGGCTTTGAAATCTGAACTAGGGCAGAGCTGGGGCAGCATCTTAATGAAGCTGAAGGCCCACAGATTCTGGGCCTCGAGCCAGCTGCACGGCAGACCTGCAAGGGGGGATCCCGGCTCTGCCAGGCTTGTGGGGCTGCTAAAGTCAGGGCCAGGGACTATGTGATGGCAGCCCAGCTACCATGGCCTTGGATGTGCCCCGAAGGCAGCAGAGGCTGAGGGACACGAGGGGTCCTGGGAGGCAACGAGCCTGAGCCTCCATTCAAGGCGGTAACATCCACTGAGCCCTGCTTGGAGCTGGTGGCATCTAGACATGTGACTGAGGGAGGGAGCCCTCTCTCCAACAACAGCCTGCCTGTGGGCACTGGGAGAGGTGTCCACGGAGGGGTCCTCCACCAAGTCCGATTCCATGAACCTCAATCCTTTAATCCTGCGTGTTCCTAAGAATCACCCGAGCTTGAAAGCAATGCAGTCTCTGGGCCGCACCAGGTTTGCACAATTCTGGAGGAAGGTCACGTTTCACTTATTCATTTATGTTTAGGCTTAAGGTTATTCTACTGTGCCACCAGCCAGCTAGCGAACTCCTTGATCTTTCCAGAAAGGGCTCTGAGGTCAGTGAGGTTTGGGGAATGGCTTCTACTTGAGCTCCTTTTGGTGACTCACAGGTTGTTCTTCAGTCGCTCAGTCATGTCCAGCTTTGCGGTCCCATGGACTGCAGCATGCCAGGCTCCCCTGTCCTTCACTGCCTGCCAGAGTTCGCTTAAACTCATGTCCTTTGAGTCGATGATGACCTCCAACCGTCTCGTTCTTTGTCGTCTCGTTCTCTTCTTGCTCTCAATCTCTCCCAGCAACAGTCTTTCCCGGTGATTCACAGGGCACATTTCAAAGAACTTCCTGAGCAAAAAAGTCCTCTGGAAACCTGTTGTTGTCTATGTGGTGGTAATGTGTGTGTGTGTGTGTGTGTGTGTGTGTGTGTGTGTGTACATGTGTGTGCACAGTGCAATGCTATCCTTGTTTTATAAATGGGACTCCTAGAGATTAGGACATTTGCCTGATGTGGTCCCCACAGTCAGGGGCAGAGTGCTGATTCAGACACAGGCCTGCTTCTACTTTGCACATCGTCCCCACTCAATGCTCCTAAACCCCCCTAGAAGTGGCACTCTCAGCAATGCCTCCTGCCAGTCAGGTGCCCCAGATGGGCAGGATACTCACTCAGCTCCCTCTGCAGCTGGACTGCCGTCTCTCCCTGCAGTCTGGCCCAGTCTGTTTCCTGTCCAGTTCCTCACATGTGGCAGAGCCCATGCTNCAATGCTCCTAAACCCCCCTAGAAGTGGCACTCTCAGCAATGCCTCCTGCCAGTCAGGTGCCCCAGATGGGCAGGATACTCACTCAGCTCCCTCTGCAGCTGGACTGCCGTCTCTCCCTGCAGTCTGGCCCAGTCTGTTTCCTGTCCAGTTCCTCACATGTGGCAGAGCCCATGCTGCCCTCCCTGCTGGGGTGCTAGTGCCTTCCCTGTGCCCAGACCCTCTCAGTCTGGTTTGGTGCAGGCTCGCAATCCTCCCAGCAATCTGGCTCCCCTGCGGGTAGGAAGGAAGGTGGACAGTCTCCCAGTTCTGTTTCTGCAAGTTCACATCATCAAAATGGCCTTCCCCACACTAAAAGGGGGTCATTCTTCCAGGTGCGATGGTGGAGTGGACGGCACCAGGGAGCACTTGATGAAGAGTTGCTGGAGGTTACATGATAACCTTTCAGGAGAGCTTTAGGCCCCGCAAGCTCCAATATGCAGGCTGCTCCCTGCTCCTAAGGCTAGGGCAAGGGCTCCCCACTCCACAGGAATTTCAAAGAAATTTTCCTACTCCCCAGGTCACTGCATTCCTTCATCAAAAGGAGGCTCCTTGAGATGGTGAAACCTGAGTCCTGGGGTGCAGGCTGGACCAGAAGCACGTTTGAGTTCTCGAAGATGTATGTGGGAAAGTCTCTTAGAGCTTGTTCATTTTTCTCTGGCTACATCTAATTAAGATGAAACCTTAGCTTCCTCAGGAGTCTGCTGGATCCATCAGGCAGGTCCTGAGAGGGGCTGTGAAAACTCTGACTTCCCTGCGGCAAGACTCACTGAAAATGTGTCCCGTTCTCTCTGGACTCTTATTTCAGCAAGAAATCAATGTCTTCCCATGAGATGTATGGATGATAAACTTCTGTTTCCCAGAGAAGTTTATGAACTAAAAATCCACCCCATCATACACCACTCCCCACAGTGGGGGACTCTACATGCAACTAATGACTCTTTTTGTATTCCCAGTGACCCTGCCCAAAGCAAGTAAGACAGGCAGTCAGAATCAGAGACACGTAGAAGAGACCAGAAGGCCAAGGGCCATGACAATGAGAGGCAGATCGGTGGCACCTGGGAAGTCAGCTTGGGGACCCAAGTGGCTAAACAAAATGACAGATCCTCCAAGGCAGGCCCAGCTGGCCAGCAGCCCAGCACCCAAGGGGCTTGGCACCATGACTTGACAGTAATTATGCTCTGCAGGTGCTTTTCCATGCACTTTATGTTTGTGTAGTCTTCCCAACAATTGTTCCCCATGCCCAGCAATAGCCCCATTTCAGAGATGAAGTGACTGAGGCACAGGGAGAGTAGGTGACTTGCCTGCAGTCATGCAGTCGGTATGTTGTAGGGTCAGATTTGAATCCCAACAGTCTGGCTTTGGGCTATCCTGGTGACTCAGACAGTAAAGAATCTGTCTGCAACTCTGGAGACCCAGGTTTGATCCCTGGATTGGGAAGATTCCCCTGAAGGAGGCCACGGCAACCCACTCCAGTATTCTTGCCTGGAGAATCCCTATGGACAGAGGAGCCTGGTGGGCTACAGTCCACGGGGTTGCAGAGTCAGACACGACTGAGTGACTAACACACACACACACACACACACACACACAGAGTCTGGCTTCAGAATCTATGGACTAAAGCACCACACCACAGCTGATAGTCTGGTACATTTGTCACAATGAATAAACCGATATCAATATATTATGATAAGCATTATTATTATAGTGTACGTCCATACTTTCTTCAGGTTTCCTTAGTCTTTTACCTAACGTCCTCTTTCTCTTCTGGGTACCACATTATATTTAGTTGCCATATCTCTTTAGGTCCCTCTTGGCTGTGACAGTTTCTCAAACTTACCTTGATTTTGATCATCTTGACAGTTTTGAGGAGTATTGGTCAGGAATTGTGTGGACTATTGCTCCAGAGAGACCTGTCTGGTGCTTTTTCTCATAGTTAGACTGGAATCACGGGTGTGGGAAGGACGACCCCAGAGGTAAAGCTGTGGTCATCGCATCACAGCAAGGGCACATGCTACCAACATGACTTATCACTATTGATGCTGACCTTGACCACCTGGCTGGGGTTCCTCCAGTACCAAGTTACTCTTTTGTCCCCTTTCCACTCTGCACTGTTTGGAAGGAAGTCATTATGTACAGCCCGCATTTAAGGAGTGGGGAGCCAGGCTCCTCCTTGAGGAGGACGTGTCTGCATAAATCACTGGGAATTTTTCTGCACTGGAGTTTGTCTCTCCTCCCCCATCTATTTGTTTTATTTAATAACTTAATTAAATATGACGTTAATTGTTAAATTATTTATTTAAGTACGGACTCATGAATATTTATTTTATACTTTGGGTCATCATCTAATACAACCAATTATCTTCTTGCTCAGATTGTTCCAGCTTTGGTCACTGGAGCTCTTTCAGTTGGCCCCTGTATCTCTTTGGCACGCTACCATCTGTTTTTTTAAGCACTTTTTTGCTTTCTGGCACTACATGATGCTCCAGCTTCATCTTGTGTATTCCTGCCTCCTGTGCTAGAAGCAGTTATCTTTCCATGGAGCCCTAGTTCTTTTCATTGGAAAGTCGTGTTAGAAATGAAGGTTTAAGTGTGCTCATTGCTCCTGGAGTATCACTGCTTCTAGGCCCTCTCAGCCGATACAACAATAAAATATGTATGTATATGGACCTGTGTTTCTATCAAACTAACCAAATAAACACAAATCTATAAACGTTTCTATATGTAACCTTCTGTATCTATATTAAGGTAAACCTGAGTTCATGTTGTTATCTACAACTTTAATCCGTTATCACAAGGATCACACCAGCCTTCTCCCTTTGCTTGTCTGTAACTTCCACTTCCCACTCCCAAAGAGAGAAACCTGGACGTCACCATCCACCATCCATTTACTTAGTGGTTCAGTTCCAATATACATGTATGGAGGTTTCAGAATTGTTAATCCAAACTGCTTCATCGAGTAGCGTACAGTGCTTATTGCTTCTTTTGCCTTTAGTCCTACAGACTACGCACTCCAAAGTTTATTTAAATTGAAACTATTCCCCCCCACCCACTTCAGTGAGGCTGTTTCATACCTCTGCAATACAGAAAAGTTTGTCATCGTCTGTATTCCATCCTGGGATCTCCAGGCCTCCTAAATGATTTTTTTAAATGTGCATACATCAAGATTTAAGCTTCACAAGTGGATCAGTGGTAAAGAATCAGCCGGCCAGTGTAGGAGATACAGTTCTCAGGTTTGATCCCTGGGTGGGGAAGATTCCCTGGAGGAGGAAATGGCAACCCACTCCGGCGTTCTTGCCCGTAGAGAGAGGAGTCTGGTGAGCTACAGTTCTGTGGGGTCACAAAGAGTCAGACACGACTGAGTGACAGAGCACACACGGTGAGATTTAGTCTTTGTGCTGTAAAGTTTCATGGGCTTCAACAAACACAATGTCATGTACCTCTCATTAAAAGATCATGCAGAGCAATTTCACTCCCTAAAGAAAAACAAAACCTGCATGCCTGCCTGCATGCCCAGAGTCGTATCTGACTCGTTGTGATTTCATAGACTGTAGCCCACCAACCCTGGGCTTCACTTATTCAAGCTTTCCCCCATCCTCAAGAAGCCTTCAATTTCAGAGCATGTTTAAATGCCTTTTCGAAGTTCTTCTTATGCACATTACCTATTTAATCTGCAAAAGCAGTTGAAAGAGCAGAAGCATCACTTCTGCTTCATGGAGAGGAGATGGAGGCTCAGAAGCGTTAATGAGCTTGCCTTTGGCTACGTGGCTAGTGTGTGCACACCTGAGCGATCCTGCTGCTTTATTCCTCCTCTACTAAGGTCAAGGGTGGCTCCCAGACCCTAGAGATGGAGGCAGGAAGGGACTTCAGGCAGGCAGGAGACCAAGCCATAAGTGAAAACAAGCTGTGGGTGGACAGGGACACCCAAGCTATGACCTTGGTTCTGCCACCTATTCACCGGCTGTGCATGCATGGTTGCTACGTCACTTCAGTCATGTCCAACTCTTTGCAACCCCGTGGACTGCAGCCTGCCAGGCTCCTCCGTTCATGGGATTTCCCAGGGAAGAATACTGGAGAGGGTTGCCATTTCCTCCTCTAGGGGATCTTCCCAACTCAGGGTTTGAATCCCAGTCTCATACATCTCCTACACTGGCAGGTGGGTTCTTTACCACTAGCGCCACCTGGGGAAGCCCATTCACCGGGTCAGTTCAGTTCAGTCGCTCAGTCGTGTCTGACTCTTTGTGATCCCCTGGACTGCAGCATACCAGGCTTCCCTGTTCATCACCAACTCCCAGACTTGCTCAGACTCATGTCTATCAGGTCAGTGATGCCATCCAACCATCTCCTCCTCTGTCATCCCCTTATCCTCCCTTCAATATATTAACCAGCATCAGGGTCTTTTCCAATGAGTCAGTTCTTTGCATTAGGTGGCCAAAGTATTGAAGCTTCAGCTTCAGTATCAGTCCTTCCAATGAACACCCAGGACTGATCTCCTTTAGGATGGACTGGTTGGATCTCCTTGCAGTCCAAGGGACTCTCAAGAGTCTTCTCCAATACCACAGTTCAAAAGCATCAATTCTTTGGTGCTCAGCTTTCTTTATGGTCCAACTCTCACATCCATACATGACTACTGGAAAAACCATAGATGGACCTTTGTCAGCCCCCAGAGGAGACCATTGCAACCCACTCCAGTATTCTTGCCTGGAGAATCCCCATGGACAGAGGAACCTGGTGGGCTATAGTTCAGGGGCCGCAAAGAATTGAACACTACCAAGCGACTAAGCACAGCACAGTACAGCACCTTTGTCAGTCAAGTGATATCTCTGCATTTTAATATGCTGTCTAGGTTGGTCATAGCTTTTCTTCCAAGGAGAAAGCGTCTTTTAATCTCATGGCTATAGTCACCATCTGCAGTGATTTTGGAGCCCAAGATAATAGTCTGTCACTGTTTCCACTATTTCCCCATCTATTTGCCATGAAGTGATGGGACCAAATGCCATGATCTTAGTTTTCTGAATGTTGAGCTTTAAGCTAGCTTTTTCACTCTCCTCTTTCACTTTCATCAAGAGGCTTTTTAGTTCCTCTTCACTTTCTGCCATAAGGGTGGTGTCATCTGAATATCTGAGGTTATTGATATTTCTCCCGGCAATCTTGGTTCCAGCTTGTGTTTCTTCAAGCCCAGCGTTTCTCATGATGCACTCTACATAGAAGTTAAATAAACAGGGTGACAATATACAGCCTTGATGTACTCCTTTCCAGATTTGGAACCAGTCTGTTGTTCCCTGTCCAGTTCTAACTGTTGCTTTTTGACCTGCATACAGATTTCTCAGGAGGCAGGGAAGGTGGTCTGATATTCTCATCTCTTTCAGAATTTTCCACAGTTTGTTGTAATCCACACAGTAAAAGGCTTTAGCATAATGAATGAAGCAGAAGTAGATGTTTTTCTGGAATTCTTTTGCTTTTTCGATGATCCAACAGATGTTGGCAACTTGATCTCTGGTTCCTCTGCCTTTTCTAAATCCAGCTTGAACATCTGGAAGTTCTTGGTTCACCTACTGTTGAAACCTAGCTTGGAGAATTTTGAGCATTACTTTGCTAGTGTGTGAGACGAGTGCAATTGTGAGGTAGTTTGAACAATCTTTGACATTGCCTTTCTTTGAGATTGGAATGAAAAATGACCTTTTCCAGTCCCATGGCACTGCTAAGTTTTCCAAATTTGCTGGCATATTAAGTGCAGAACTTTCACAGCATCATATTTTAGGGTTTGAAATTGCTCAGCTGGAATTCCATTACTTCCACTAGCTTTGTTTGTAGTGATGCCCCCTAAGGCCCACTTGACTTCGGACTCCAGGATGTCTGGCTCTAGGTGAGTGATCACACTATCGAAGTTATCTGGGGTCATGAAGAACTTTTTTGTACAGTTCCTCTGTGTAGTCTTGCCACCTCTTCTTAATATCTTCTGCATCTGGTTAGGCCCATACCATTTATGTCGTTATTATGCCCATCTTTGCATAAAATGTTCCCTTGGTATCTCTAATTTTCTTGAAGAGATCTCTAATCTTTCCCATTCTATTGTTTTCTTCTGTTTCTTTGCATTGATCACTGAGGAAGGCGTTCTTATCTCTCCTTTCTATTCTTTGGATCTCTGCATTCAGATACTTATATCTTTCCCTTTCTCCTTTGCCTTTCATGTCTCTTCTTTTATCAGCTATTTGAAAGACCTCCTCAGACAACCATTTTGCCCTGTTGTATTTCTTCTTCTTGGGGACGATTTTGATCCCTGCCTCCTGTACAGTGTTATAAACCTCCGTCCATAGTTCTTCAGGCACTCTATCTATCAGATCTAATCCCCTGAATCCATTTGTCACTTTCACTGTATAATTGTAAGGGTTTGAGTCACGTCATACCTGAATGGTCTAGTGGTTTTCCCTACTTTCTTCAATTTAAGTCTGAATTTGGTAATAAGGAGTTCATGATCTGAGACACAGTCAGCTCCTGGTCTTGTTTCTGCTGACCGACTACACCATATGGTGTTGACTAAATCGCTTTCCCTGACTGGGAAGTTTACAGAAGTTTCCTCTTCTCTAAAGCCGTGAGGGGTGTGGTGATCCCTGGGTCCTATTAGAGTTTAGCAAGCTATGCCTGGCCTTAGCACGGAGCCAAGCACAGTCAGCAGGGAGGTTTGGGGACAGTCAGGAGAAGCAGCTGAGAAGCAAATCTGCAGTCAACCATGGAGAAGCAGTGGTGGGCCACACTGTGGTCAGCAAAGTGTCCCCAGAGTGGCAGCTCACACCCTGCTCTTTTGCCAGCAAGCTCTCCAGACAGTGAAACTACACTAGCTTCTGTATCCCGTTCCACAGTTTATGGCAGTGCTTTTCAAACTGTAGTTCAAGACCCAATGGATCATGACTTGCAATTTTTATTTTACTTTTAAATGTTTATTTTTGTTTACTTATTGTGTTGCACTGGGTCTTAGTAGCAGGAAGTGGTATCTTTAGTTCCATGTGGGATCTAATTCCTTGACCAGGGATTGAACTTGGGTTCCCTGAATTTCGAGCACTAAATCTTAACCCCTGGGCCACCAGGCAAGTCTCATGACTTGCAATTTTTTTTAAATAGAATGAAATAGAGTTAGATAGATCAATGCATTCAACATAATGAGAAAAAGTGTAAAGTTTTGTTTTGATTATATGCGAAGGTAATGGGTCAAAATGTAAAATGTATTGGTCAGAAAAGCCTGAAATTGCTGGCTGACAGAACACATACACAACTTTATCTCATTTTATTCTTCCTATCCCTGCGGAGAGAGTTTATTATTATCATCCCTATTTTTCATTGAGGAAACAAGCTCAGCGAGGTCTGATGCTACACTCAAGGTCTCCTAGGTAGTGAGGAGAAGGTTAGGAAGAACTCTCCTGGCTCCCAGACCCAGCTGGGCTTCCCTGCATTTGGCCCCAAACAGAAGTGTGGCACTGGCTGCTTCACAAAGTCCTGGGCAGCATAGTCCATGGGAAGGAGCTCCAAGTTGGAGGGTGTCTGGCCCCCTCAGCCTGGCCCACCCCACTTCAGCTTGGCAGGAGAAAGGTGGGTTTGCCACCCACCCACCATCGCCCCCTCCTAGAAGCAGACTCAGTGGGAGGTCAGCCAGGACCAAGGCTATGCCAGGGTGGGCAATTAGGGTGGGGAGAGTGGGCTGCTGGGAGAGGCTGAGAAAGACCCCGTGGGCCTCCTGCCTCCATGCAGATGTCACACACACCACACTTAGCAAGCACACTCATAAAAACACACTCTGTCTGGGACTCCAGACTCCCTCAGGGCCTGAATCCCAGCCCAGAGCAACCACAGATCCTATAATGTGTCCATCTGTCCTGCCTCTATTCCCCAGGCACTCCTGCTTTGCCTGAGACCAACATGAGCCCACTAGGAATGCATTTTGTCCCTTTCCTTCTTTTTTGTCCCTCCTAATCTAAACACCCACAACAAAACTGTGTTGTCTTGTGATTTACGAGCTCACAAAACTCACTAACACTTTTTCCTCAAACACTTCGATGTAAAGAAGCCCTTGGTTTCTCTGCAGACAAGAGGCCCCTACTTCTCCCTCAGGCATGGATGACCAGGCCCGGGCCAGGACCCCGCCCAACAGGGCTCTGTGGTTTATTTGTGATCTGTTCATTCAAAAGTCACCACTGGGAAATCCTTGACAGTGGTGAGGAAAAGGCAAGAAAAGTGAGGGCCAGGAAGAGTTTTCCCAAAACACAGGTCTCCTGACCAGCCCCTTTCTGGCTACAGTCCGTTGGTGAGCCGGGTGCCTCCACCAGACCACAGAGGGTCTCAGCATCTCCCAGCGACTGGGGTTTGAGGCACCAGGAAAAGGCTCCTGGTGGGAACTTTCCAGCAAGTCCAGGACCCCCTTGGAGAGAAAGCACTTGACCTCACTTTAGGTCTCTGCTCAGGTGTCACCAACTCAGACTGGCCTCCTGTGACCACCCGATCCCCCTGCCAGCTCCCAGACCCCCTTCCTGATTTTGCCATTCTCTACAGCCCTTCCTACCATCTGACAGCTAGTTTCCTTATTTTCCAGGGGACTCTCCCACTAGAATATAACACAGGAACTTTGCTTTGTTCATGTCTTTCTCCCTTGTGGCCTCTAACAGTTTTCAGCACAGAGTAAACACCCAATAAGTATTTGTTGAGGGAGTGAATGAATGAATTTCTTAGGCCTAAATGTGGCCCAAAAGACCTATGCCAGAGCCTGCCCAGAATTCTTCAAATATATGTGTGTGCGCCCAGTTGTGTCTGACTCTTTGCGACTCCATGGACAGCTCCTCTGTCCTGGGTATTTCCCAGGCAAGAAGAATAGGATTCTATTGGAATTGCTATTCTAGTGGATTGCTATTTCCCCCTCCGAGGCATCTTCCTGACCCAGGGATTGAACCCACGTCTCTGGCATCTCCTGTGTCTCCTGCATGGGTAGGCAGATTCTACCACTGAGCCACCTGGGAAGCCCCAAGATATATACTGTCAATGAATTCTAGAAGAGCAGCCAACCAGACCCACACCAAAGACAGCCCAAACCCAACTGTCTCCTTGGCCAACCCTGCTGTGGCTCGTGGCGGCCCACAAGGCTGAAACAGCTTCAGAGCTGCTCCCCTTTCTGGACTGGCCACAGGAGGCCATGTGCTGAGTGTCCTGGGTCCATTCCGGCCTGTGCTCACACCCTGCTGTAGGAGACACCCCACACCTTCCCGGGGCTAGCACTATCTCAGAGCTACCCCCACCAGAGAACCCAGAGCTTCCTCTAAACCGCAAGAGACATGGCTTGGACCCAAAGCATCCTTAGTTTCCTTACATTTAAGGAGCCGGGTCGCTGGGGTCCCCAGGAAGGAGAGAAGGAAGAGCCTGAGGATTGCTGAGCCCCCAGATGGACCCATAGGTGAGCAGGCAAGTTGAACCCTGGCCATGAGAGAGATACAGGGAACAGAGAGACAGGGAGAGCCTCAGAGTGGACAGACAGAAAGGGAAGGAGAGAGGAGACAGGAGACAGGAGGAGACACACAGACAGGCAGGGAGAAGAGGAATGAGAGAGAGAAGCAATCAGGGAAGCACCCCGGAGGCCCGGCAAGCAGAGTCGCAGGACGAGAGAGCAGAAGATGAGGGAAGGGGCAGCGAGGGGCTCGCGGGGCGGGCGGGCGCCACTGAATCGCCGCTCTGTTCTCCGCGCCGCACTGAGGGGCTTTCTTCGCGGCCGTGGGAAACTGGTGGGCGAGCGCGCGCCCCGCCGCCATGTGGACGGTAATTAGCCGGATTAGGGCGGGAGCCTCGCGGGCCGGTCGGGAACAAAAGGCCCCTCTTTGCCCGTGCAAACGGCGGGTTCTCGGGGTCACCAGGCAGGGTCCCCCAGGAGCGGCTGAGGGGACGCGGGGCCAGGGAATGGGGCCTCTGTGCACCTGACGGGGCCTGGCTTTGGGGTCCCAACTTGGGGGTGCGGGAGGAGAGCAGGGAACATAGAACAGAGAGGCCGGAGATGGCAGCCCTGCCCAGCCTCGGGATCTGATCCGGGAGCTGGACTATTAATACTGTTAGTAAGCGCTTTGGCAACATGGATACCATTTATTGAGCGCTTACTGTGTACCAGCTGCATGCCAAGAGATGTGTCACTTCGTCTGAGCCTCAAGAGGAAGGAACTTCCGCAGGGCTGATGCGTAAGATCGATTTTACAGATAAGGGAAGTGGAGGCAGAGATCGTGACTTGCCCAAGGTCATGCAGTAGGAAATGGTGTCTCACACAGTCACTGGCCCTGACTAGACACTCAACAAGTACATGCTGGATGAATGAATTTGTGAATGAATGACAAGGTTGGCCCCCACGTCACTCTGTGGTTCCTGCATGACCTGGGAGGTTGAGGAAGTGGGGACTCCCAGCCTGAGACCCTGGTCCATTCCCTTCTAGGAAGCTGCTCTGGGAGATCTGTGCAGGGGTGTGTCGGTACTCACACCTCCACCCACCCAGGGAATTTTGGTCACTAGGGTCAGGGCTTTGAGGAGTAGGAAATGCGACCACGTGGTTTCCTTTCCAGCAGCCCCAGCAGAGCTGTATCTCCCTCAGGATCTATACCTGCAGCCCTGCAGTCCTCTCCAATGCACAGAGTAGTGTAAGGAGCTGATGGTGACCCATGCGGGTGGGAGGAAGAGGACCTGGGACTTTCTCTTGCCACCTGGCTCTTACCTGAACTCCAGAGGGCCCCGAATACTCCAGTTTTAAATGAAGAGCATCCTCTGAGCCGTGGCTGTCACCGTCCTCACAGGTGGTAGAGTCGGAGAGCACACACCCTGCCCACAGTAGCAGCTGGTGATGGGAGTGGGAGAAGTGGGCAAAGCGGGCAGGGGGGCATGGTGTGAGACCTTGGGCGCAGGGGGACTGTGACGAACTCTGTAGTCAAGGTGGCAGTGACTGCTCCTTCTGGCCCGCTAGTGCCTTACGGGCCAAAATGACCAGGCCTGATCTTTTCAAGAGAGAGAAAGTAATCCAGTCTTTTGGGTGGAATCTCCCAATTTTAAAATATGCTGTGGGGGCTTCCATGGTGGCCCAGATGGTAAAGAATCTGCCTGCAACGCGGGAGAACTGGGTTTGACCCCTGGGTTGGGAAGATCCCTTGGAGGAGGGCATGACAACCCACTCCAGTATTCTTCCCTGGAAAATCCCCACGGACAGAGGAGCCTGGCGGGCTACAGTCCACGGGGCTGTAAAGAGTTGGACGTGACAGAGTGACTAAGCACAGCACACTAACATAGATTCAGCCCGCAGGTTGACAGTTCACAAACCCCTTTCCCAGGTGCAGTGTTAGAGATGCTTCTGCACTCAGAACCTCGGGAGGAAGAAAGGCCCCATCCCTCCTCCCAAGACCCTCTCCCTCCACCTTCTCCAGTGTCAGTGAGTGAGGAACGGGTGAGGGATGGGTACTGGAGGATGCCCAGCCCCTGCCAGATCCCCGGGCCCTGCATCGGGCTGTCCCATGATGCAGGGGGCTCAGGCAGCCAACCTCCAGGCCACTGAGATCTGACTGAACTGGTGCCTGGCCAAAAGCTGGAGGTCGTCACTTCCAGCTCGGCCGGGGAAAGCCCAGTGAACCAGTAGAGGAGAGTTTTTCTGCAGTGCTGGAGTGTGAAAACGGCTACAGGAGGAGGAAATGCCAGCTTCCACACAGTTCTCCCTCCATCACCCTCTCGAACTTCTCAGCGAGGGTAAGATTGCTGTAATCCCATTTCTCAGATGAAGAAAACGAGACCTGGAGAGCTGGAGTATGTGTCTGAAAGGAGCAGAGAGTGAATATCTAGGGGGCATAGCGTGAAGAAGCTCCAAGTTGAAAATTTTTTGAAATGATAAAGACTGATGTGAATTTTGCTTCCCACTTCATAACATAGACATGGCTGTTTCCATATAAAAATAATGGGAGTTTTTCCTCCGATCATCTGGTAAACTTGACCTTGGGAGGATGAGCCACGTTTATCCTGTGGCATCTCAAACCCTGGCTCTTCACTGTGAAGCACAGCAGGCCACAGCCACAAGAGAGAGAAGCCAGGGCTGGGGAACCAGCTCTCAAGTCAGCTTGTGACAAAGTAGCCCTGAACCCAAGACCCTGACTTCCTCAGGGAGCGTGATAGGCATAAAGTTTTGTTTTTGTTCAGATCTTCCCTCTGGCCCCCATGATCCCCGAGGTCTTTCCTCGGGTCTGCCTCATGGAAAGCTGGGTGAGGGTCTCTGCCTGGCTCCATGGGCCAGGCAGAACCCTGGCTCAGAAATGAGTCAGCTCCCAACCCCCACAAAGCCAGGACACAGTCTCTCCTTTCCTCCTCTTGGCTACCTCCACATTGTCTCCTTTTTACAGACAAAACTACACCCCAGCAGCTGCTGCCTCTGGCTTCTGAGAGGCGCAGGGCTGTGTGGCAAAGTGCTCCCAACCTCTGACACAGGCCAGCGTGCCCTGGGGTGGTGGTGGTGGGGTGTTTCTTGTGGGAGGGATGGCTAAGGGTCAGTGGTAGCGAGCAGGGGGTCAGGCCACTCTCTCTCCCGGCCTCTAAAAGAGCACACATCAGGGTTCCCGAGACCACAGAGATGGACAGTCAGAGAAAGGTGTCACTGCCCTCAAGGAGCATGGGACAGTTCCATGGGGGAAAGGACAGCTCAGAACCTGAGAAGCAGAAAGAACTTTCTCCTTTCCCAGGAATACCCATCATTGGACCTCATCACCCCACTAGAATGCTATGGGGGTCCTGGGGTGCTCTCCCCTCTCTCCTCCAGCACTTGCCCACTTTGCCCTTCTGGCAGCTGATGGTGGTTTCAGAAACAGTGAGGCCAGAATCCCTAAAGCACGGTCAGTATTTGCTTCCTGTCCTCACCCCACCCTGTTAGAATGGGAGACATGTTTAAGGGGAAGGATTATTCCAAAGAAACCCAAGTTCTGGTGAGAAAGACTTCTGAGAAATGTGGGAAAATTCTGGAGCTCTTACAGTCCCCGATCAAATTTCTGTGTCCTGTGTTCCCAGCCTGGGCCAGAACACTGAAATCTCAGAGTCCCTCTCTTTGCCTCTCTCCCCACTTTGCACGTAACCAGCACAAGGGCTCAAGTTCCAGCTCAGGAAGCACAAGGCACAGCCCACCCTTCCACCAGGGGAGAGGAGGAATTTCATTCCAAGGCTTCAGGCTAATTACATTGCCCATGTACTCAAGCCTCCACCCTGGAGGAAAGTCAAATTCCCCCAAGTGTCTCTCTTTTCTCTTCCCAGCTCTGCTCACCCACCCACCCCCAACCCCCTCTGCATCCCCCACCTCCAACCTAGAGCACTTGAGATGACCAGCTGCGGCGTGGATGTCAAGGCAGGCCTAGAGCTCAGGAGGAGGGTACAGAGAGAAACCTGCTTTACCCATTGGTGAACTTGACATCATGGTCTTGGACACGCACTGTGGAAAGATGGGCTTGTACATTCAAAATGCAGTAAGCAGTTAGCCCCAGGAGATGGTGAAGCTCCAGGAATAGTGAAGGACAGCGAAGCCTGGCATGCTGCAGTCCATGGGGTCGCATAGAGGTGGAAAGGACTGAGTGACTGAACAACAGGAACAAAGCAGTGAGCTCAAGGTCTGCCCCAGGTGGCCCTCACATTCTGCTGATGGGAATGAGGGAAGACACCTAGATGCACAGCCTTTGTAGCTGGAGTCCAGACAGTGTTTCATAGCATCCTTCATGATGGAGACCTTGAGGGTGGAGCTGGCTATGTCCAAGGGCTGGTGAGTCGTCCGAGAATGAGCCTCAGGCCCATGGCAGCAAGGAGAGTGCTTCCTATACAACCTTGAAGCCTTCAGCATGTTTGCAGGCACTCAGATGGAGCTGTAGGTGGTAGACTCCTCAAGTCTGCAGACCATCAAATCTGAAAAAGAGTAGGAAATACATTGTGTGATAAAAGCTAACAGGTTTGCTCATGCTGGGTGAATAGGGCCCATTTCAGAGATGAGTCTGAAGACAGTTCAATGTCACACTCTGCTTATGGGGTCACCTGCCTCAACACGTGTGGAAAAAAAAACAAACGGAAGGATCTGGGGTATTCAGCATATTGCCAATCAACTGTGTGATTAATCGGAACAAAACAGTGATGTGATCTTCAGCTACATTGAGGAAGTTCTTGTTTTCCAAGATTCCTTTGTCCTGTGAATCCCATTAAGGGATTTCTTATGGGTCCACTGACCACTCAAATAAAAAACTTCTGGGGCTTGTTAAAAATGCAGATCTGGGGGCTCACCTAGATTGTTCACTCAGGCTCTATAGGGAGGAAGCCCCAGAAGATGTATTTTCAGCCACTTCTCAAGTGATTTTTTGAGAACATTTTCAACTCTGCCTACCTCTTTAGCTAATGCTACGCCCTCTTGCCAGGACTGTTTTACTACAAAGCAAAATGAAAGGACCCCCTGCCCAGCCAAGCTTCTCTCTAGGCTAGAAATTCCACTAGTGGAACTTGGTCCTTTGAGTTAGAATCATGCCCCTACAAATGGCCTTGTCAGCAAAGATTTTAAAATATAAAGACAGCTGGCTTATAGCAACATTGTGGTGGGGGCAGTGGGTAGGGACCCAGGCTGAACTTCCCAGACAAAGAGTAAGGCTTAATCATACTGCCAGAGGGCCTCCATCCAGCTCGGCCTGAAGCCGCGGAGAGACCGAGAAATAAGCCATTTGTTCCTGCCTGGCGTGGGAAGCTCTCAGTCTTCGGAGAAGCAGCCTGACCTGAGTGTAAATCCCACTCAGGCCCTCAACAGCTGTGTGACCCTGAACATTGACTTCAGCTTCTCTGAGGCTCAGATTTCCTCTCTGAGATCTTGGTGCATTCCTCACCCAGCTGTTCTAAGGAACTGATGAATAATGTATGTGGTTGCATATAGGTAAAGCCACTGAGATCCTGGCACACAGTAAGTGCTCAGTATTGCTTGTTGAATGCATGAATGGGTAAACAGTCGATGGATGGATGGATGGACAGACGGACAGATGGACAGATGGCCTCTGTGAATTCTTTTTGCAGACAATCCGCCTCTGCCTCTGAATTGATTAGCTGTAGTTGCCCCACCCCAGCGTCATTCCCTGACATCTCACAGATGTCTTGATTTAGGCTCCAAGTTGTGCCTCCTGGGAAAAACCCCTCTCTTTCCTCACCCCTCTCTTCTCCAAATGCCCTGCTCCCAGCTTCTGTCCAACTGCCAAGGAATTCTTATCTGGCTTTGGCTCTCAGATTCAGCACAGGGGCAAATCTTAGAGCACAAGCTCTCACAGACTCCCCTGATTCAGGCCAGGAGCAGGTTTCTGACTCCAGCTCAGGTCACCTTTCTGGACAGCCCTTTAGGAAAAGCCCACCTTCAGGCTGGCTGGGACTTGCCAAGGAAAAGCAGCCGTGTGAGGCACAAACTGGAACTTGGACTCAAGGAGGAAAAACAGGAGACAGAAGGTGTTACCTGCTGAGGGTGAGAAGGCGTTCCCAGTTAGCAGAATCAAAGAAGATGTCGTGAAGGGGGTAACATGTAGATCTTAAAGGATGGATAGATTGGAACATTCAGAGTGGGAGAAAGAGCACTGCGAAGAGAAGGAACAGAGGCGGGGTGGCTCAGCCTGCCAGGAGCAGGGGTGAGGGGGAGGTGGACGAGGGGAACAGGCTGCAGGACTGGCCGGGGCACGCGCTGTGCGTGGCTGTGACAGCCAAGCAAGGTGCCCTCTTGACTCCCCTGCTGTGAATCAGGCAGACGCAGGAGCTGTGGCCTGGGCATGGCCCCCATGTCTCTCTCTCCCCTCAAGGCTTTGTCTGTATCCCGCGGCCCACTCCCCGAGCAGGCATCTGTGAGCACTGATCTGCATACCTCTTTGACCCCGGGAAGACTGGTAGGTCACCCCTTTTGCAGCCAGCTGCATTTACAAAGCTACACCACTCTGCCCTCTCCTGCTCCCGAAGGATGAATGGAGGAAGTCCAGGCCTTGTGCAGGCTCTGGGGGGTCCCCTGATGCCCATGGAAGAGTGAGGGGCTTAGCCCCAGGCATGTGCAGCTGCTCCCTTGGTTGCAGGTCACTCCCTCTTTCCCCGTCACCCCCCTGCAGCCTGCAAGTGGCAGGTCTCACCCCTGCACTTACCCCAGCTAATCCAAGTCACACAAAGAGCAGCCCGCCGGCCAGCGGGTCTTGTTTCACTGGAATGTTGGCATCAAACTTGAGATCGGAAATGAACTCATTATCTGATTATTTTTATTTGTGAAAATGTAACTGCCCTGGGAGAGGCCTTTCTTGAATAGTCTTCGGAATGGATGAGTAATTCTCTCCCCTTAACATACATACACATGCACTCAGACACACATGTTCAGGCACAAACGTACATACTCAAATATTCCACACCCCACCACCTTCAGACACACACACACACGCACACACATCACACATAGGCACACAGAGGAAGCAGTATAACACATACTTTCAGATACACGCACAATCGCGTGGAGACGTGCTCTGGGTTTAATGAGCTCCCCTGAGGGCAGGGACTTTGTCTCTCTTATTCGCGGCAGGATTCCTACGTTATGAGCAGTGGGTAAATAATTGCAGACTGAATGGCTACTGAGATGCACACACACCCACTACCCAGACACACAGACACACACACACACACACACACACACACACACAGATGTGTGCATGCCCGGCTAACCTCTCTCCCTTCCCAGAGAACGGCAAAGTCAAAGAATCTCTGATTCCACACCATGAACCACACCTAGCATTATTTGGGAACACAGCATCCAGAGCCTCCCAGTGGAGATGTCCATCACCAGCTCCCAGAAGGCCAAGGTAGCTCCTCCCTTGACCTGCCACGGCCTCACCAGATGCTTAATAAAGCCATCCTATCACCCTTGCCAATCTGGAACCTGATGTGATGATGGTCTGGCCAAGAAAGCCTGACATGATTACGCAGGGCAGGCTGTTCTCCCGGGGCGTTCTCTGGGGGCCACCCCCTCACCCACACTGGCACAGTGGCGGGCCCCGACACAGGGTCTTGGGCACTGGAGCCCCCAGCCTCTGTCTTTGTTTCTGTCTCTCCATGTCTCCTTCATGTCTCTCTGTCCATGGCCATGACTCAGGCTGTCCAAGGCCTGTGAATGCCTCCTGGAGAGGCCACTCAGCCAGAGGCAAGGCTGATGGGCAGGCAAGAGTGGAGAGGCCCAGAAAGGGTGGCCTGCAGTCTGATCTCAGGGTGGAGCAATCCACAGGACCGTGACCCTTATCCCTAACTGTCCTTGAAGGGCTCCCGCATGGAGCGGGTAGGCTGCTCTAATGGAAAGAGTCCTGGACTGGAGTGAGGCCTGTCTGAGCTGACCACCTCACTGGCCCCATCCTGGCCATGTGACTTTGGGCAGGTCATTAACCCTGGAGCTTATTGTCCACCAGCATCTTGGGCAATCACATTCTTGCTGTCTCGTTGCCCTGGCCCTCACCCTCTCCTGACCTCCCTTCCAGACCCTGAAGGAGAACCCACAACTCCCTCTGCAGCTGTTCAGGCCTATTCAAGTGACTCTTTCAAAGTGCAGAGCCCTCCAGGGTAGGTTCCTCACACCCAGCATTGTGTAAGAGCTGCCTGAACTTTCCAAGAAGAGGCACCCAGGAGATGGGAGGACATGGAGAGGAAGGGACCATTTATTTTGCTAACATTACCTTGTCCTAAGGTCTGGACAGTGAGAAAGAAGGTCTCTGAAAACTCCAAGTCCCCCAGCAATTCCACTCCTAGTTGCATACCTGAAGGATCAAATGCATGTGTTCATGAAAAGGTATGCACAAGAATGCTTCATTCACAGTACCTCAGACTGAAACAATCCAAATATTCATTGACAGGAGAATAGTTAAACATATTGCAATATATCTATATAATGGACTCCTATACCACATGTTCACAAGAGCTTCTGCTACACACAAAACATACAAAAATGGATGAATCTCCCAGGCATGATGTTGAGTAAAATAAGCCAGACAGCATTTGTAGAAGATCAATAACAGTCAACATGAATCAATGGTAGGAGAAGGGAGACCACTGGTTACCTCTAGGGGTGGTGTTTACTGGTGAGGGGCACAGGAGACCTTCCATAGTGCTGAAACGTTGCATCTCTTTATCTGTTGGTTACATGGGCACAGACACACTTGTGGAATCCATCCAGCTGTGCACTATTTACACTAATGTATATACATTTTACTAGGTGAGCAACCCAAGCCACAAAGAATCCAACCCAGGCAGACAGGAGGAGTTCTTCAAGGAACAGAGTCCAAGGCCAGGAAAGGAGTGAGCCAAGAGTGGAAAAGAGAAGGCCCAGAGTATGCGTCCCAGACAGAGTGACTTGGCCGAGGAGGGCCCACTGTGAAGGAGTGGGTAGCACATGGGTAGGACATGAAGGACATGACCCTCCTGCTGACCCCACATGTGTCAGATAAGGTTACCCTTGAGCATGTGTCCAGTGCAGGGCTGGACGTTGTGGTTGGGACCCAACATGGAGGCCGGTCTCAGACCATCTGTCTCCCGCCTTCCTACCCTGCCCGTACTTGTGGGGCAAAGAATAGTCTGAACTCCAAACCTCTCTTTCACCCACTGTTAATAGATAAACTCAATCTGCCCTAATGTCCTTAAATAATAGATGTCAAGGAGAGAGCTTATTCACTCTGCTTGCTTTATGTAAACTCCTGGATGGAATCATTCATAAGAAAGAGAATTCCGGGGCTCCCCTGGTCGTCCAGTAGTTAAGAATCCACTTGCCAATGCAGGGGACATGGATTTGATCCCTGGTCCGGGAAGATTCCACATGCCACGGAGCAACTGAGCCCACAGGCTACAACTACTGAGCCCTCGCACCACAACGACTGAAGCCCGTGAACCCTAGAGCCCATGCTCGGCAACAAGAGAAGCCACCACAGTGAGAAGCTGGTACACCATAACTAAAGAGTAGCCCCTGCTCATTGCAACCAGAGAAAGCCCAAGGTCAACAGTGATGACCCAGCACAGCCAAAAAAGAAAGAAAGAGCATTCCAAACACGTGCCTCTCAATGATGGTCTACAGGTGTGAGTGGGCAGAAGTGTGCGCTCAAGAGTGGGTCTGCTCCCGTGTATTGTGTTTCCTTATAATGGGCTTTTCTGGCTTTATCTTCATAAGCTCAGCCCTCCCACTCTGCTCTCTCACCTCTGTTCAGCATCCCTGCCCTTCTCCACAGACACCCCCAGTTTTCCTGCCCTGATAGTGGGATTAGATTTTCACAATGACACGGAGAGACCATGTCCTCATCCTTCTTGGACATTTCTTAAGGAACCCGGAGAAGGAACCCGAAACTGAGCCTTAAGGGATTGCTTTTCTGGGCTGTGACAGATAACTCAGAGTCTCACCACACAGTTAGGCCTTGAAGGTTCAGCATGGGCAGACGGTGACATTTTAGGACCTGGGACTCAAAGGCATGGCATGCCTGTGTTCCTGGAGCCCCATCATCACACAAATGACCAAGTAATTTCAGTGAAGAGAAGCTGCCTAGCTTTGGGCAGCTCTGGACATGGTTGCCACATCTGCCTCTGGAATGACGGAGGTAACCAGGGGCAACAGCCCCAAACACTGGGGCTTCCCTCCACCCAACCTGGCCTTGTCCCCTTCCGTTTCCCTGGGCAGTTCCTGCCACATCAGCCTGATCTCTTCACACAGCTCACAGCCGGCCACCCTCCTTCCTCCTCCCTCAGTCCCCACCCAATGGCAGACACACGAGGTGCTCAGTTACTGCTGTGCAGAGTGAGTCAGGGACCCATCAGGCAGGTACTGTTATTACACTCCACAGGTGAGGAAACCTTAGCCAAGACATCAAGTGGTTTCCCTGAAGTCACACAGCTGGTAACCAATGAAGTCAGGATTTGAACCCAGGTAAACCCAGACAGCGTATTAAAAAGCAGAGATGTTACTTTGCCAACAAAGGTCTGTCTAGTCAAGGCTATGGCTTTTCCAGTAGTCATGTATGGATGTGAGAGCCTATAAAGAAAGCTGAGCACCAAAGTATTGATGCTTTTGAACTGTGGTGTTGGAGAAGACTCTTGACCTTTGGACTGTAAGGATGTCCAACCAGTCCATCCTAAAGGAGATCAGCCCTGGGTGTTCATTGGAAGGACTGATGTTGAAGCTGAAATTCCAATACTTTGGCCACCTGATGGAAAGAGCTGACTCATTTGAAAAGACCCTGATGCTGGGAAAGACTGAAGGCAGGAGGAGAAGGGGATGACAGAGGATGAGAGGGTTGGATGCATCACCAATTCGATGGACATGAGTTTGGGTGGACTCTGGGAGTTGGTGATGGACAGGGAGGCCTGGCATGCTGCAGTTCATGGCGTTGCAGAGTCAGACATGACTGAGCGACTGAACTGAACTGAACTGAGTTGGACTCCAGAGCCCAGCTCTGCTAACCCCTCCCTGGAGCCCCGTCCAGCTCATCCCTTCACATGAAGCTGGGGGAGCAGGCCGAAGAGCCAAGCTGCCTGGTTCCTGTCCTGGCTCCTCCTCTTCCTGGAGGGCTGCTGGCGCATGTGACCTAGTCTCTAGTACCTCACCCCCTCACTCCTCTCATTGGCTGGGGATTGGATTGGGAAGGGCACACACTCCTGCATGCTCAGAGCTCTCAGGTCCAGCCTGGATAGTAGCTTTGGTTGGCCTCACACTTGAGCCATTCTGTCCAGGCTGAGAGCAGATCAATGATACCACCTAAGGCATCTGGATCAGGGCAGAGCCTGATCAGAACCCAGGTCTCCAGGGCTGAGTGTGCATGCTCAGTTGCTCAGTCACGTCCCACTCTTTGCTTCCCCATTTGCTACTTTTTGTAGCCCACCAGGCTTGTCTGTCCGTAGGATTCTCCAGGCAAGGATACTAGAGTAGATTGCCATGCCCCGCTCCAGGGAATCTTCCCCAGAGATCAAGCCCTGCGGCTCCTGCACCGTAGGCGGATTCTTTACCACTGAGCCACCGGGGAAGCCCAGGTGAGGAGGGAATACAATGACAGCCTGAACAGGTGGGGCCCCACAGCCCAGCCCAGAGACTGTCTCCTTCGGGCAAGGCATGGCAAGGGAACAGAAGAGCATGAGGATGGGGTCAGAGAAGTGGTGTGGAGAAAACCAGTGTCTGGGAATTTTCAGGGGGATTGCGAGGCAGCCCAAACCAGGGTTCCCACAGCGGCAGGTGGGCATCCAGTGGGCCCGGCTGAACAGGGCTGGCACCAACTCTAGTGGGGTTGGAGGTGCCAGCTCTCACCCGCCAGCCAGCCCGCCAGCTGGGGACGCTTCATTAGAATTCCTCAGCCCTCCAACCCATTTCCTTCCTGGTGAACAGGACAGCTAACGGCCCTCGCCACTTGCTGCTGGGGTGATGGGGCCAGGCTGGTAGCTTCAAGCCAGGCTGAGGGTGAGGGGTAACCAACAAGCTCAGGAAGCCTGCCTGGGAGGATAGAACAGCCTCTGGCCTGACCCTAAATTTCCCCAAATCAGAGACCATCTGCCTGTCTGTCTATCCACCCCACCAGGACCCAAGGGGCTGGTGAGTGTGGACAGACAGACACAAGGTTGTAGGAAGCTTTGGTGATTAATGGGTGATGAAAACCAGACTCCTACAGGATGGGGGCGGGAACAGAGAGGCGGAGAGAGCCTGTCTGTTTCATGCTTGGCTCAGCTTGGAGACCTCAGCCCAGGGAGGAGGGCGGAGGCAGCTGAGGGCAGTGCTCTGGCCCCAGCCTGGACATCCCCACCCCACTGCACCGATGCCCACATGGCACTTCCTTCAGCCTCTGCCCCAGAAGGTGATCCTGTGAGGAACCAGCTTTGCTCCCAAGCACCCAGGGACCCTGAATTATTCTCCCTCTCAGAACACCCTAAGGTCTCCATCTCTTCAGGAGGAAAGACCAGCCACCACCTTGCCTCCTCCATCCTTCGCTTCCTTCTTGCCATGGGGCTGGTGTCCTGGAGCCCAGACCCTGAAGCTCCTCTCACCTCCCCCCAAAACATATGACAACCTCATCTTCTGTCCTCAGGACTCACTAAGCTCAGTCCTTACCATGGAAACTTTGAAAAGGTGAAATCATGCTGACTTCCCCTCAGAGATTTCTTGACAGCAAAACCTCTGTCTAAGAGGATTTAGATCAAGCCTCCAAGAAAGCAAGCAGGAGGGAGGCTCACACAAGCATGTCTCATAGTCCCCACCAGACAGACCCCAGCATAACCTCACACCCCCCTACCCTGCCCTAAAACATCCCCCAACCAACCTACTTGTCCCAAGTCTGGGATTCTCACTAACACAACCCTGAGAAGCTTTGAGAGGGTGTCCACCCCCAGGGCCCTGGGATCTGGCCAGGCAGGGGTGAAAGAAGGAATGGGGATACAGAGAGAGGAAGTGGCTTTGAGAAGGTGGAGCACAGAGGCAAACTGCTGACTGAAGACTTTTGCTGCTGGCTAACCAGGCCCTCCTATCACCAGAATAAAACTTCTGGTTATCCAAAAAAAAAAAAAAAAAACAAATTTGCAAGGTAGCTGTTGTGTTGAGGTGAAGCAGGCCATAAGGAAAATATTTATTCCTTCCTTCTTGCCCACCAGGCACCTTGTGTGTATTTCTTGGCTCATATCCTATGGGAAGAAACTAAGGCTCAGGACATTGTCCACTCCCTCCCCTCCCCTCAGAGGGTTAAGTGACAGAACTGAGAGCCCAAGTTCCTCAGATACAAACCCCTCCTACTTTCTGAAGCCCCACCCTGCCAGAGGCTGAGGTGAGGAGAGCTGGACACCATCTGGGAAGAATCAGAGAAGATTTGGAGAAAAGACTTCATGTGGGAATGAGAAATCCTTCATTAGGGCTTTTAATCAAAAAAGCAGAAACCTAATCTTCCTCCTTGCAAATGTTTCTGGACTCCCAGGGGTACCTGACTTTGTGTCCAACAAGTTATTAAGGAAGCAAGTATAAAACTTAAAAATCCCTGTCCCAAGCAGAGAAGGCTTTCTTATGGGGGGCGGGGAAGTGTGCAGCTGAACGCTATTGCTCCCTGCACCCCAGCTCCCCCTCTCTTGCCTTGACAGAGCCCAGGCTTGTCATCTGAGAAGTAGGGGGAGGGCGAGGTCACTGTTCTCTGGTTTCCGCCCAGAGCTCTGCTCTTCTGCAGGGAATGCAGTACTGGGCGGCTTTGCAGCCTGAAGTCAGCACTGTGAAAGGAGCAGCTAGGCGGTTCTTACACAGAAGAGTATAGGGTGCTGCCCTTCCCCTCCCTCTCGAGTGCAAAACAAGATCCTCTTGGCCAAGGCCGAGTGCCTGCCGTCCAGCTGTGTCCAGGCCTGAGCCTCAGCCTGGACACGTGCATCCAGGCAAAGGAGGCGTCCTAAGACACTTCTCAAGATAAAACCAAAAGTGGAAGTGTATTCACTCTCTGTTGCAGCATAACAAACTACCATAAAGTTAGCAGCTTAATGCAACACAAATTAATTGTCTCTGTTCTATAGGTTAGAAGTTTGGGTAGACTCAGCTGGGCTCTCTCCTCAGAGCTTGCAAAGCCAGAATCAAGGTGTGAGCTTGCTGGGTGGGTGTCTAGATGTTCTGGAGCAAGACTCTGTTCCCAAGTTCATTTTGATTGTAGCAGATCTCTGCTCCTGTGGTTGTTGGACTGAGGTGCTCTTTTCTAGCCAATTGTCAGCCAGGGGTCCCTCTCAGCTCCTAGAGGCTGCTCTCTTATACCTTTTCCAGGGGGTCTCCTCCATCTTCAGGTCATCAAATGTACAGGGAACAACCCCTACCCCCATGCTTCAAATCTGTCCTATCTATCCTCTCCTGCCTGCAGCCCAGAGAAAACTGTCTGCTTTTATTATTTTCTTTATACATAGCTATGCTGGGTCTTCATAGCTGTGTGCAGGCTTTCTCCAGTTGAAAAAAGCAGAGGCTACCATTCATTGCAATAGCTGGGCTTCTCATTGTGGTGGCTTCTCTTATGAAGCACAGGCTATGGGGTGTGCAGAATTCAGTAGTCATGATACAGGAGATTAGTTGCTCCACCGCATATGGGATCTTCCCAGACCAGGGATCAAACCCGTGTCTTTTGCACTGGCAGGCAGATTCTCAGCCACTAGGCCACCGAGGAAGTCCAAACCCCCTACTTATTTTAAAGAGCCTGTGTGATTAGGCACACCGACCAGATAATCTCCCTTTTGATTCAAGTTGACTGATTCAAAACCCTAATTAGGTTTTTAAAATCATTTTGCATATACTGTCACAGAATCAGGGGCTTGATATCTTCTCATAATCAGGCATTAAGATGAGAAATCTCAGGGGGACATATTTTAAATTCTGCCTACACGCAGGAACTTTTTTGACATTTTGGCCTAAATGTTAGACTAGACTTCTCACAGGACTTCCTTCCCTCTGCCCCAGGTGGTGGCACCCGTCTGCCTGGCTGCCCAGGAACCCCTGGCCCTTCTCTCCTCCTTGAAGCAGACTCTGAGGCGTATCAAGACCTGGGCGGCGGGGGAGGGTGGCAGTGGATCGTGCTTCGGAATTGCTGGGGCTCTGCTCGTATTAATCACCTCTTCCAGAGCTTCCACCACCGCATCCCACCCAAACTTCTACTGGGCTCTGCCCAGCCCTTCACACTCTCTGAACTGCACCACTCACACAATCTCTGGAGGCCATCTACCTCTCTGCCCATCAGTATCTGGCCCCTACCCATCCCATCCCTATTCTTTTCATCTGCTGTCTCCTCCTTATCCCAGTGGACTCCTTCCAGGCCTTATTTCCCAGGCCTTGCTGGGAGGGCAGAAATGGATTCCATCTTGTACCCTGTTGTATTGCCAACACTCGGCCCAGCTCCAGGAACATAGCAGACACTCAGCAAACGTTTGTTGTGGTTTCTCTGGGTTCATGTATCTGTGGGGTCCGTTTGCTAAAGTGCTTCTCTTTCTCTCCCAAATCCAGACGTGTGTCACCACACCCACCCCTGCAGCATGTCATGCTCTGCTTGGCCTAAGGGCAAGAACCAAAGCAAGGGGGAGAGTATGTGGGTCACTCAGGATGAAACACTCCACGAATTCTGTCCTGTCTCACACCACACACGCATACATGTGGGCCAGGGATTTCGAGTTCCCTGTGGCCCATTGCTGGGAAGGCAAGAGTCGCCACTCTTAGGCTTCCGCCCTCACCCTTACTTGGGCCACCGGTTCAGCCATCTCTCTAGGAGTTTACTTGTGCTGGCCTTAATCTTTTTTTCACTCCATCTCTGAATTGGGGCCCATGTTCTCATCCTCCAGGGGCCCACCCACTTCCTCTTGGGAGTCCAGCCGAGGACAGTGTGGTTTGAAGAACGTTCTAATCCTGGCCCCAAAGCTCTGAGAGAAAAAGTGACTAAAAGCCCTGGAATGTGGAGCCTGCTGCTTCCTGCAAAGCATTTTGAATGAAACACGTAACCAACAGCTGCAGTGCATAGAATGGAAACTTTGAGGGACGTCATGGCTCCAGGTCCTCAAATAGCAGGCTTGTGAGCAGAAGAAGCTCTTTATTTCTGCCCAGTCCGGACGCCCTCAACGCCCACCCCTCCCGGCTCTCCTTCCAGGAACTGGGCCCGCCACGCCGAGGACGTGCTCCTGCTGCTCATTTATTCCAAACACTCTTCAGCATCCCCTTAGAGCCCCCAGTTCTTTGCTGGGGGGTAGTAAGACCGCCTTACTACTCACGAACTCCCAAGGGCATCGGGGATCCCACCGCTGCCTCCCCAGCGATCCTGAAGCAGGATGCCCCACTCAGGTCTTGAAAAGCCCCAGAGCCCGTCCCAAGAGCAGAAAGTCAGCACATGTCCCAGCTGAGTTCCTACCCTGGAATCAGCCCCAGGTCAAGCCTGGCAGTGACAGTCAGCTTACGCCAAGTGCTAGGATAGCGTCACCCAAGGCTGCTCTCAGGGTGGACTTGGGTGTGAGCAGGCAAGGATAGACAGCCCTGTGGGGGCAAAAGGCCTGGTAGTTAGGAAATTCCTAAAGATCATGCCCGAGTGAAGGGATGATACGCTAACACTTTCTCAACCCCTTTATTAAGATGTAACATACAGGAATCAAACTGTGTCTTAAATGGTATGGCTCAATGAATCAAAATATAGAACATTTCAAATACCCTAGAAGTTTCCCTGGAGCCCTTCATAGTCAGTAACCGCCCCCCCACTCCTAGTGGTAACCACTCTCAGAAGTTTCTTTCTCTTACCGTCAATTACTTTTCCCCTTTTGGGGACTTTGTTTCAGTGGAATCCCAAATGGTATGTGCTCTGGCCATGGGCATGTTTTGCTCTGCATTGTCTCTGAGATTTACCCTTGTTTAGACACACTCCCAGCTCTGTGGTACCTGCTGTGGTGCAGGTGCTATACAGAGGATAGCATGTTGAGTTTCTGCACTGAAGCTTTATCTGGAGCCCATTTGGCAGTTAAGAAAGTTTAAATCAGCAGTTCACTGTCACGTAGTCAGGACACGGAGGAGCGTGGCCTCAAACCCAGGGTAGATGGACTCCAGAGCTGATTCTCACATCTTTCCTCTTCAAAAATATAGACGAGGGAGTTCCCTGGTGGTCCGGTGGTTAACAATCCACCTTCTGGGCTTCCCAGGTGCAACAGTCATAAAGGATCTGCCTGCCAATGCAGGGGACACGAGTTCAATCCCTGGTCTGGGTATTAAGATCCCACATGCTGTGGGAGCAACTAAGAACTTGTGCCGCAACTAGAGAGTCCATAACAGAAGATCCTGCAGGACACACTAAGACCTGAGGCAGCTAAACAAACAAATAATTAACAAATGCTTTTTAAAAAAAAGAAATATAGAAAACCTGCCCCTGTTTTACCAAAAAGTGGGAAGACATTGCCTTAGAGATCCAGAGGCTAGGATTTTTCTCACAAAGGAAACTTTCATTTCAGACTTTTGTGCACTCAAGAGCCCAGCAAAAGCCCCCTTTTCACTTTAGCCCCAGTAGTTCCTGGGCAATAAGATAAGGCAGGTACAGAGGGGTGAGCAGGGGGCTGGGAGGCATCTCAGAGCACCAGGCCCTAGGAAAAGCAGGAAGAGGTTCATTCATTTAGTAAGCAATATTCATTGAGTACCTACTGTATGCCAGGCACTATCCTGGGTGCTTCCTTTTTGGTTATCTACTGCAATATAGCAAACCACTCTAAGACATAGTGGCTTAAAATGAACAACAAATATTTATCATCTTTCAAGATTTTGTAAGTTACCTGGACAGTTCTTCTATCAATCTCGCTAGGGGCTCTCATGCTGCCACAAATCAGATGGCACCTGGGATGGCAGTCATCTGGGCACTTGACTGTCTGAATCAAGATGCCAGATTCTTATGTCTGTCACCCTGGCCAGAACCCTGAAAAGCTGGGCTCAGCTGGGACTCTAGGATTGCTAGAGTTCCCTCTGTCTCCAACTAGTCTCAGGGTTTCTCCCTCTTCATGTGGAATTCTCCAGCAGGGCACCAGCTAACACCCCAAAGTTCTTTTACTTCTTATTCTTTTTTTACTTACTCAACAAGTAAACACTGCCAGGCAAATAGTTTCTTCTTGGATGGAGTAAATTTTAAATATCACTTTTGTTTGATTTGAAGTTATCATTCAGGATAACAACCCTCAGAAGCTCTGCAAAAGGTAAGCAACATTTATTGAACGTTAGGTTCACACCATGCTCAAGGCTTCACAAATGTAACTCATTTACCCTTCTTTGAAATAGGTATTATCATTAGCCCTATTTATAGATAATGAAAAGTTTACTTAAAAAGTTTATCAGGAAACGAATTTCCCTGGTGCCACAGTGGATAAGAATTCTGCCAATGCAGGGAACACGGGTTCAATCCCCGGTCTGGGAAGATACCGTAAGCTGTGGAGCAATTAAGCCATTGTGCCATAACTTTTGAATGCAATTTCTAGAGCCTGTGAGCCACAGCTACTGGGCCCACATGCCTCAGCTCTGAAGCCTATACATTTAGAAATGTGCTCAGCAACAAGAGAAGCCAGTGCAATGAGAAGCCGGTGTACCACAACCAACAGTAGCCCTTGCTTGCGTGACTAGAGAGAGCCCACGCGAAGCATCGAAGACCCAGCGCCACCAACAATAAATTAATTAATTACAGCTCTCTTCTGGTTAAAACTCTGTGCTTCCATTACAGGTGGGCACAGGCTTGATCTCTTGCTGGGGAACTAAGATCCCACATGCCTCACAGTGTGGCCAAAAAAGAAGGAGGGATTATCTGCTGTTGAGTTACAAACAACTCTAGAACTCCTTACTGGGTTTCAATGAAACGATGGTTTATTACCTTTCCCAGATCCTGTGGCTCAGGTAACAAGTACTCAATTGGGAAATTCTGGGCTTAGGGTCTTATGGGGTTGTAGTCAGACTATGACTGAGGCTGGGTTAGTCTTAAAGGCCCCTCCACATACCTGGCACTTGGGCTGTGAGGATGCGAACAAGGGCAGTCTGAAACAGGGTCCTGGGGCATCTCTAACTCTATATGACCTCTTCACCTGAGCTCTCCAACACAGCAGCTTCAGAATAACTGGACTTTTCCGTGGCAACTTAGAAGTCCAAATGCATGTGTCCTGGGAGAGACAGCAAAACGGAAGCTGTGATACCTTTCCTATCTAGTCTTGGAAGTAATACAGTGTCATTTCTGCCATATTTTATTTGTTAAGGCTGTTACCAAGGCTTACCCCGACATGGGGGAGGGGACATCAGTTCTGTTTCTTGGTAGAAAATGTGTCAACAAATTTGAGCCATGCTTAGAACCATCATAGACTACTCTCTGCACATCAATTCGCTTCATTCTCACATACAAAATACACTCACTTGCTTCCAGTGATCTCCCCCAAAGTCTCATCCACTATGGCATCAGATTTAGACTAGAGGTCTAGATTCCTGTTACCTAAATTACCCACCTATGGAAGAGGGTCCTCAGAGGCAACTTCTCAGGCACTTCCTTGAGTACGATTCCTCTCTATCTAAAGACTTATGAGCTAAAGAGACAACTTATTTCTTCCATGCACATCCAATACACAGTAATGGAACAGGCATAGGAGGACCACTTCAAAATGGGTGGAGAAGGAGGCACACAGGAGTCACTAGTCCATAGCAATTTTGAAATCCAGCCAGGTGCATATGGTCAGTTTCATGATTAGAGCTCTGTTCAACTGCCTGGGAAAATTTCTCTGTGGTTCTAAGATCTATCCTCTCTGTTTTTGCTTCCACTTTCTTAATTTTTCCTTCTTTTCTATTAAAAAAAAAAAAAAAGAGCGGCTATTTTTTGGCAACTGAGCCAAAAAAAGCTGAAATAGCCAGAAAGCTGTTTTCTCAGTTTTCTTCCTTCTCACAGAATTTGGGGGCCTAAAGTTAAAAAAAAAAAATTGCAGGGGGGTCATTTTGTTCTACTCTGTCCCTTTTAGTACAAGCTGANCACTTTCTTAATTTTTCCTTCTTTTCTATTAAAAAAAAAAAAAAAGAGCGGCTATTTTTTGGCAACTGAGCCAAAAAAAGCTGAAATAGCCAGAAAGCTGTTTTCTCAGTTTTCTTCCTTCTCACAGAATTTGGGGGCCTAAAGTTAAAAAAAAAAAATTGCAGGGGGGTCATTTTGTTCTACTCTGTCCCTTTTAGTACAAGCTGATGGTGCTTTTGCCAATGTAATTCAGTTTTAAACTTTGTGAGTTTCCTATGGATGCTGTTGGGGCTTCCCCTAGTGGCTCAGACAGTATAGAATCCACCTGCAATGTGGGAGACCTGGGTCCAATCCCTGGGTTGGGAAGATTTCCTGGAGAAGGGAAAGGCTACCAACTCCAGTATTCTAGCCTTGAAAATTCCATGGACTGTATAGTGCATGAGGTTGCAAAGAGTTGAACATGACTGAGGCTTGATAAAGAACAGAAATGGTATGAACCTAACAGAAGCAGAAGATATTAAGAAGAGGTGGCAAGAATACACAGAAGAACTATACAAAAAAGATCTTCATGACCAAGATAATCACGATGGTATGATCACTCAACTAGAGCCAGACATCCTGGAATGTGAAGTCAAGTGGGCCNGCATCCAGTCCCATCACTTCATGGGAAATAGACGGGGAAACAGTGGAAACAGTGGCAGACTTTATTTTCTGGGGTACCAAAATCACTACAAATGGTGACTGCAGCCATGAAATTAAAAGACGCTTACTCCTTGAAAAAAGTTATGACCAATCTAGATAGCATATTGAAAAGCAGAGACATTACTTTGCCAACCAAGGTACGTCTAGTTAAGGCCATGATTTTTCCAGTGGTCATGTATGGATGTGAGAGTTGGACTGTGAAGAAGGCTGAGTGTCGAAGAATCGATGCTTTTGAACTGTGGTGTTGGAGAAGACTCTTGAGAGTCCCTTGGACTGCANCCAATCTAGATAGCATATTGAAAAGCAGAGACATTACTTTGCCAACCAAGGTACGTCTAGTTAAGGCCATGATTTTTCCAGTGGTCATGTATGGATGTGAGAGTTGGACTGTGAAGAAGGCTGAGTGTCGAAGAATCGATGCTTTTGAACTGTGGTGTTGGAGAAGACTCTTGAGAGTCCCTTGGACTGCAAGGAGATCCAGCCAGTCCATTCTGAAGGAGATCAGCCCTGGGATTTCTTTGGAAGGAATGATGCTAAAGCTGAAACTCCAGTACTTTGGCCACCTCATGCGAAGAGCTGACTCATTGGAAAAGACTGATGCTGGTAGGGATTGGGGGCAGGAGGAGAAGGGGACAACTGAGGATGGCATCACGGACTCGATGGACGTGAGTTTGAGTGAACTCCGGGAGTTGGTGATGGACAGGGAGGCCTGGCGTGCTGCAATTCATGGAGTCGAAAAGAGTCGGACACGACTGAGAGACTGAACTGAACTGAACTGAGAGACTTTAACTTTCAAGAAGTATTATCCCCTTACAGTTTTAGAAGCCTTATCGTTTAATGAAGAGAATCTGTGAGGCACACTCTTAAAATAGAGGGCTTTTGTCTATCTGAAAGATTTTAGGAAGTGTTAGCTCTTTCTGAAGTTTTATTAAACGTTCTTATAGTCCTATTTTGAATTTTATCTTTGTCCTGAAACCCTTTCATAGTTTGAGAATTCTTACCTGGGGAGTCTGAGAATGAGAAATATGATTTACTTGCAAACCCAACAAATCCTTGGCTTTTTTATATTTCTTATAAATTTTGTTTAAAATTACAGCTTCCTTGTAAACTCATATTTCTCTCTTTATCATCTATTATTGTTGTTCAGTCTCTAAGTCATGTCTGACTCTTTGTGACCCCGTCGACTGCAATACACCAGGCTTCCATGTCCTTCATTATCTCCCAGAGTTTGCGCAAGTTCATGTCCGTTGAGTTGGTGATGCCATCCAACCGTCTCATCCTCTGTTGCCTCCTTCTTCTCCTGCCTTCAATCTTTCCCACCATCAGGGTCTTTTCCAACAAGTTGGCTCTTCGAATCATGTGGCCAAAGTATTGGAGCTTCAGCTTAGGCGTCAGTCCTTCCAATGATTACTCAGGACTGATTGCCTTTCGGATTGACTGGTTTAATCTCCTTGCTGTCCAAGGAACGCTCAAGAGTCTTCTCCAGCACCACAGCTCAAAAGCATCAGTTCTTTGGCACTCAGCCTTCTTTATGGTCCAACTCTCACATCCATACATGACTACTGGAAAAATAGCTTCGACTATATGGACTTTTTGTCTGCAAAGTGATGTCTCTGCTTTTTAGTATGCTATCTACATTTGTCATAGCTTTTCTTCCAAGGAGCCAGCATCTTTTAATTTCATGGCTGCAGTCACCATCTGCAATGATTTTGGAGTCCAGGAAAATAAAGTCTCTCACTGTTTCCATTGTATCTCCATCTATTTGCCATTAAGTGATGGGACTGGATGCCATGATCTTCGTTTTTTGAATGTTGAGTTTTAAGACAGCTTTTTCACTCTCCTCTTTCACCTTCATCAAGAGGCTCTTAAATTTCTCTTCACTTTCCACCATTAGGGTAGCGTCATCTGCATATCTGGCATTTTTTAACATTCTGCTCAAAAATCTCCTTAGTGCGAATCATTGGCTAATCAGGTCCATTTTCTATTGTCCACATCACCTCAAGTGAAAATGTTGTAAATTTTCCTCTACTGCATAATAAAGATCCCTCTCTTGCTGCTTCTAATAACATTGACCTCACTTTTCTGTAAGTCTTCACCAGCAGACTCCTGGAGGGCCATCAGGCTTCCACTAACAATAGCTTCAAACCCATATGATTTATGCCCACTCCCTAGTCCCACGCCATGTATTAGACAGCTCTCCAGGGCTAGATACCAAAAAGTATGTATCAGCTATACTGCATTAGGACAAACCATCCCAGAATGATGATCTGAAAACAATAACACTTATTTTATTTAGCTCACAGATCTGGGAGTTGTCTGGGACTAAGTGAGACAGTTCTCTCAGAATCTCTCTCAGGAGTTTCTAGTCGGTTGGTGCCTGGGGCTGAGATCAACTCAAATGCTTGTTTATTTGCATGCCTGGGACATAAGCTGCTGCTGCTGCTGCTAAGTCGCTTCAGTCATGTCTGACTCTGTGCAACCCCATAAATGGTAGCCCACCAGGCTCTCCCATCCCTGGGATTCTCCAGGCAAGAACACTGGAGTGGGTTGCCATTTCCTTCTCCAACGCATGAAAGTGAAAAGAGAAAGTAAAGTCGCTCAGTCATGTTCAACTCTTTGTGACCCCATGGACTGCAGCCCACCAGGCTCTCCATCCATGGGATTTTCCAGGCAAGAGTACTGGAGTGGGGTGCCATTGCCTTCTCCAGGGACATAAGCTAGGAAGACTCAAATGGCTTGGGGTTAGATGGCTGGGGCGCCTCAGGTATCTTTGTCTTTGAATGTGATCTCTCTCTACAAGGTAGCCTAGGGTGGCTGGCTGAAGGCTCCCAACATGAGTGACCCCAAAGAACCCACCAGAAACTGCATGGTCTCTTCTAACCATGCACTGGAAATTATATGATTACTTCTGCTGCATTCTGTTTGTCTGCGCACTCTGAAATCCATACCTGGGTTCAATGGGAAGGGACAGAGACTGTATTTTTTTTTCCCCCCACTCCAGTGGCTTACAGGATCTTAGTTCCTGATCAGGGATTGAACCTGGTTCCTCCTCAGTAAAAGTCCAGAGTCCTAACCAGTACACTACCAGGGAATTCCCCAAAGACTCCAATTCTTTCTTTCTTTCTTTCTTTTTTTTAACAGTTATTTATTTGGCCATACTGCACTCTTGCCTGGAAAATTCCATGGACGGAGGAGCCTGGTGGGCTGCAGTCCACGGGGTCGGTGGGAGTTGGACACGACTGAGCAACTTCCCTTTCACTTTTCACTTTCATGCATTGGAGAAGGAAAGAGCAACCCACTCCAGTGTTCTTGCCTGGAGAATCCCAGGGATGGGGGGGGGTGGGTGGTGGTGCCTGGTGGGCTGCCGTCTATGGGGTCACATAGAGTTGGACATGACTGAAGTGACTTAGCAGCATCTTGGTTGCAGGATTTTCAGCTGAGGCCTGTGGGATCTAGTCCCCTGACCAGGGATCGAATCTGGGTTCCCTGCATTGAGAGCTCAGAGTCTTAGCCAGTGAATCACCAGGGAAGTCCTGACTCGAATTCTGATGAGAGGAGAGTTGAAGGGTTGTGAGCACATTATCAAACCATTGCAAGCAGTTAAGTAACACCTCCAAGGTCACACAGCTGGAAAGTGACAGAGTTGAGATTTGAACCCAGCCACTCTGGCTCTTGGCTTCCCAGGTGGCCCTAGTGGTAAAGAACCCGCCTGCCAATGCAGGAAACTCAAGAGACGCAGGTTCAATCCCTGGGTTGGGAAGATCCCTTGGCGAAGGAAATGGCAAAACCCACTCCAGTATTCTTGCCTAGAGAATCCCATGGATAGAGGAGCCTGGCAGGCTACATACAGTCCATGGGGTCCCAAAGAGTCAGATGTGACTGAAGAAACTTAGCACAGCACAGTCTGGCTCTTGGGCTTCCCTGGGTGGCTCAGAACAGTGGTGAACCTGCCTGCAATCCAGGAGAACCAAGTCCAAACCCAGGGTCAAGAAGGTCCTCTGGAAAAGGGTATGGCTACCCACTCCAGTATTCTTGCCTGGATAATTCCATGGACAGAGAAGCCTGGCAGGCTACAGTCCTTGGGGTCACAAAGAGTTAAACACAACTAAGAGAAACACTTTCATTTTTCATTCTGGCTCTAGACTCACATCCTTAACTGCTTACTAGTCTACACTGCCTCCTATATTTATGGACACAGGGGCAGATGGTTCATGATGTAAGGGCAGGTGGGTCCTCTGTCTTGGGAAAGCTCCTGACTTGATTTTTCGTACTCAGCTTTCAGAAAGGTAGCGAGACTCATATAAGCTGCAAGAAACTTAATGAGTGAATTGGAATTGGTGTAGCCATCTCTCAGACAGTAAATCGTCTGCCTACAATGCAGGAGACCTGGGTTTGATCCCTGGTTCGGGAAGATCCTCTGGAGAAGGAAATGGCAACCCACTCCAGTATTCTTGCCTGGAAAATCCCATGGACAGAGGAAGCTGGTGGGCTACAGTCTATGGGGTCACAAAGAGTCGGGCATGACTGAGCGACTTCACTTTCACTTTTCTCTCAAGGCATTTTCTCCTCCCTGAGATCATTTTCTTCCCTGTGGCCATCCGTGCCTTCATTGTGGTTTCCATATTATTCTTATCACGGCCTGAGACACCTTGTCGCCTCACTCCTGCGCACCCACTCTCACCTTCTCAATAATGTGGTCACACAAGTGAAAGAGTCATGTCCCTTGACATTTCAAGAGTGTCTGCCAGATCATTTGATGGAGCGCTTCCACAAAAGCCTGCAGATTACGTATCAGAAAATGAAACTTTTTTTTTAATTAGGCCTTGGAGTTTTCCTAAATATCCTTTAAGTCTTGACTTTCAACTGATTTCAGAGATTAAAAATGACATCTTTGTCATAAAGTCCTGAATAGAGTTTGCATAATAGACCAACACTTCTAGCAACTCCTAACTGGAATAAAATTTTGTATTCTGGATGGCACCTTGATAGAAAGGATGAATCAGTGAGAACACAAATGGTGGTCAGGCAAGGTCGCCATGGATGGTTATGCAGTCTGTGCACTGCACAAAGGGGCCTGGCCAAGGAAGTGAGTAGAACGAGGCTTGAAACCCAACCCGCATTCCACTGGCCAGACCTTCCACTCGGGTGATGAACTGTGTCTGCCTGGAGGTAAAAAACAGCTTTTTCTAATTTGTCCATCCAGAGAGGCACATTCTTCTAACCCAACAAAAACACCACATGTACTAGCGGCAGCACCAGGGGGAGTATGGAATATAAAATGAAACACTGCATTTACCTACTCCATAGGACGAGTAACAGAAATCAACACTGGCACATGATAAGAATAAAGTTTTTAAATTTCAAGAAAAGGATGAACAAATGAATCTCAAGAAAGGCTAGGCCCAGGGCAATGTGAAGGACTTAAGCACCTAGAGTCAATGAACCTCCTCCCTAGAGCCCTTGCATAAAGCAGCCCCATTCCAATGGCTTCCTCCAAATCCAGAATCTTCAGAGAAAGAATCTGATCAGCCCAATTTAGTTCAGTTACTCCCTCCATACCCACCAACTATGGTGGGGAAGTCACCTAGTACAGAACCTATATTGTAGCGATCTTGTTCCCTGGCAGTCCAGTGGTTGAAAGTGAAAAGTGAAAGTGTAAGTTGCTCGGTCATGTCTGACTCTTTGTGACCCTATGGACTATAGCCTGCCAGGCTTCTCTGTCCATGGAAGTCTCCAGACAAGAATACTGGAGTAGGTAGCCATTCCCTTCTCCAAGGGATCTTCCCAACCCAGAGATCGAACCCAGATCTGCATTGCAGGCGGATTCATTACCACCTGAGCCACCAGGGAAGCCCTGCATTTCCAAAGCAGAGGACGTGAGTTCGACCCTTGGCCCAGGAACTAAGGCCCCACATGCAGCACAGTGCAGTCAAAAAAAGACTTTTAATTTAAAAAAAAATCTAGACAGTAGATAAACTGCTGAGCCCCTCACCATGAGGCCCTAAGTGAGAGCTGTGCAGCCCTCCAAGAGTTGTCTACAGCAGTTCTGTAAAACTGTCTAGTATTGGTCATCCCCAGGAAGGCCAATAGCTAACTGAAGTCCTTCCCACAAAGTCCTGAGAGGCTGATCTGACCCAATCAGTCAAAAAAAAAAAGATTTTTGTGACTGTTCAGCCATTTGGTTTCACTCTATATGCAGCTGGCAATGACATTTTCCATTTACCAAAGATCTTATTTATGAGTGCTTTTATCATCAACAGAAAGTCAATTCCTTATATTCTGTGTCTTATTGGGACTTATGACTCTGACAGACCTGCAGTCATTCAGTTCCATAAACTACTCAGAGGCCAGTCTACGACCAGAAATGAATTCTGGCAAAATTACAAAAGTAGGTTGCAGTGTCTTGAAGAGCAACCACTACTTTTTAAATGATGACACAGTTAAAATAATCTAACAGAACCCTATGTAGCCGCTCCCCAGATACAACAGATGTCAACAGTTTGCCATCTTGCTTCAGATTTCCTTATGTTTTTTTTTTTTTTTTGGTTGTGCTGGGTCTTCATTGCTGTGTGTGGGCTTTCTCTAGTTTCAGAGAGTGGGGGCTATCCTTCCTTTCAGTGCACGGGCTTTTCATTGCAGTGGCTTCTCTGGTTGGGGAGCAAGGCTCTAGAATCATGGGTGGGCTTCAGTAGTTGTAGAGTGTGGGCTCATTAGCTGTGGCTTGTGGGCTCTTGAACAGCTTCCCAGGTGGCTCAGTGGGTAAAGAATCGTCTGCAATGCANGGGGCTATCCTTCCTTTCAGTGCACGGGCTTTTCATTGCAGTGGCTTCTCTGGTTGGGGAGCAAGGCTCTAGAATCATGGGTGGGCTTCAGTAGTTGTAGAGTGTGGGCTCATTAGCTGTGGCTTGTGGGCTCTTGAACAGCTTCCCAGGTGGCTCAGTGGGTAAAGAATCGTCTGCAATGCAGAAGAAGCAGGAAACACAGGTTCAATCCCTGGGTCAGGAATCCCTGGAGGAGGGCATGGTGACCCACTCTAGTATTCTTGCCTAGAGAATCCCCATGAACAGAGGAGCCTGGTGGGCTACAGTTCATGGGGTCGCAAAGAGTCAGACACGACTGAAGCAACTCAGCATGCATGCACAGGATGTAAATCGTGGGCTCAGGAATTATGGCACAGGGGCTTAGATGCTCTGTAGAATGTGGAATCTTCCCGGACCAGGGATTGAACCCAAATCCCTTGCATTGCAAGATAGATTCTTGTCCACTGTCACACCAGAAAAGTCCAAAAAGTTCTTTAATTTTTAGAGAAACAAAACTTTACAGAGCTATCGCTACATCTCTGCCCCATATCCTTCTTCCCCTTTGCCTACAGATAAGTGCCATTCTAAAGTCCACAGTATCTTTAATTTTGTATCTATATGAGAAGATGTACGTTCACTAAACTTACTATGCTCATCATTTCATGATACATGTAAGTCAAATCATTGTGCTGTGCTTACACACATGGTTTATTCAGACTTACACAGTCCTATATGTCGATTACAGCTCAATAAAATTGGAAGAAAATGAAAAAGGAGGAATAGAGGAAAATATTGAAACTCAGGACATCTGTCCTCAGAGAATGGTCTGTCACAGACATGGGTTCCCTTCAATAAAACATTTTCTTTGAGCTCTTCCTATCAGTTGGATATGAAAGTGCGGTTTTGTAATTAGACAAAACAAGTGTTATATACTCCTGGAAAAAAAATGCTCAAAAAGTAAAACAATTATTGATAGGGAAAAAAATAAAGTCAGTAGTATCATTTCCAAAAGGGATTTTGATATTCATTTGGACCTCAGGTGCAGGTGTTGAGTCAATTATTTTCCATGGCACTCCATCACTGTTCCTTCCATGAAGGCCCTCTGTTGTTGTGTTTATTTGTTCCTCTGATTTTTGTTCACCACCCAGTCTTTCCTAGGCTAGGTTCCTAGGGGGAGCATCCCCAAAAAGTGAAAAAGCCATGTGGAAGTTATATCCTTTATATTACTTAGCTTCCAGAATCACCACTTCTGCTAAACTCTATTGGCCAGAGCAGTAACAAGCCCCTGCCTAGATTCAATGAGAAGAAAGAGACTCCCACCTCTTAGCAGGAAGACTGTTAAGTTTTACTGTAAGAACAGTATGGCAGGTGGGCTATCTATTTTGGTGGGCCATCCTTGGATAATACAATCCCCAATCCTACCTACATTGATAGGTAGGAGAAAGAATGGACAGGTGTCCATTATTGCTGGAGTACAATATGCAAGGTGGAGGCAACCAGATACAAGGCTGCAGGGACAGATCAGGCCAGGTTCTGAAGGGTCCTGAAAACCCATTTAGGAGAGTGCTTGTAGGCAAAGGAGGGCTTTGGAAGCCCCAGGATCCCTGTCCCCTCATTTCCATCAGCCAGCACCTCCTTTGTGCTTGATGAGAGAATATCTAAGACCCTCCCTCTATAAGTGGCTGAGCAAAGGGACTCTCAGAATTGGCCTGTGCCCTCTGAGTAAGGGTCAAAGGTAACCACACACCAGCCCCTACCCTTGTCTCCGTGGGCGCATGTGTCCACATCTGCCTGGTCAAAAATAGTCTCTTGACCCCAGAGAGAGGTGGATGTCGCTGCTTGTGTGGCAGACAGGAATGCTTCAGAAGTGGCCTTCCAGGTCTATTCTGAAAGGTCTTGTGCAGAGGAAGACCCACACTTCACACACATACAACCTGTAGCATTTCACACTAAGGATATCAAGGAGACAGCCCTTATTTGATAGTCAGGAGTCCTATGTTCTAATCCCATCTCTGTCCAACCAGCTGTCAGCCTTGGGGACACCATTCACCCTGCTGGACCTTGCAGACAAACGCAAGAATTACACTAGATGGGTGTTTTTTCCAAGTAGAGTCACTGGAGCTCAGCTATGAAAATCCCCTAGCTGGAAAACTACAGTGAGATAGTGACACCCATGAGAATAGCTAAAATCAAAAAGATTGACAATGCTAAATGCTGACAAAGAAGAGCAACTGGAACTCTCCTACATTGCTGGTAGGCATGCAAGATTGTAAACTCACTTTGGAAAAGTTTGGCAGTAGCCAGTAAAGCTAAATACCTACCTTAGCAGTTCTACCCCTAAAAGATATTAAAACAAATGTTTGGAAAAAAGGCTTGCACAAAATGATCGTAGCAGCTTTATTTATAACAGCCAAAAATTGGAAATAGTCCAGGTGCCTATCAACAGGTGAACAGATAAACCATTAATAAAAAGAAATAAACATGGGTGATACATGGGTGGATCTCAGACACATTCCACTGAATGACAGAAATCAGAAACAAGAGTGGATACGGTATGACTCCACTTATCATGAAGTCCAAAAACAGGTGAAACTGAACAGATGATGACAGAAGTCAGAACAGTATTTGCCTGGGGGCTGGAGGGTGGAGTGGGGAGACTGGAAAGAAGATCCAGGGAAATTTCTGGAGAGATAGAATTGTTCTAAATCTGCGGTTCAGCATGCTAAGTCCCATCAGTCCTGACTCTTCTAGATCCTACAGACTGTAGCCCTCTAGGCCCCTCTGTCCATGGGATTCTCCAGGCAAGAATAACTGGAATGGTTCGCCATTTCCTTCTCCAAGAGATCTTCCCCACCCAGGGATCCAACCGGTGGTTCTTATGTCTCCTGCATTGGCAGGCAGGTTCTTTACTGGTAGTGCCACCTGGGAAGCCCCTTGAAATCTGGATGGAATGAAGGTAACACAGATGTGTGTATATACATTTGTCAAAGTGCTTGGAACTGTACACTTAACATCTACGCATGTACAACACTTTCATACTACAGTTTTTTAAAAAATAAACCATATTGCAAAAAAAAATCTGCATGTCACTATTCTACTTTAATTTTTTTAATAATCATCCAGACTACCTGTTCAAATACAGCTTCCTGGGCATCCCAGACCTACTGAGTCAACTGGTCCTCTGGAACAGGGCCCGGGGATCGGCATTCTGAATCGGTCCTTGCTTTGGCAAGAGCGTGAGATAGGAGACCCACGTCCCCAAGAAGGGCGGGGCGGGGACGGGGATCCCCACACGCTGGTCACCCGCCCACGATCCCAAAGCACACGATCCCACCGCACACTTTGCGCCTCACACTCTCCCCAAGCCCCTCAGTCCTCTGTCCAGTCGCCCCTGGTAACCGAGAAAGAGCAGGAAAACCCTCAAAGTGCAGCCGCCCGGGAAGGGGCCGTCCACAGTGTCAGCGAGACAAGGGCAAATACAAAATGCGGGGGTAATTGGCGGTTTTCTAATTCGCGGCCCTTTGTGCGGCGGCGCGGAGCCGGCGGCCGCGCTCCCAAGCCCCGGCCTTTCAGTCGCCGGGGGCCGGGGCCGCCGCGCTCCCCGCGCTCCGCAGCGCATAATTAATCGGGCTTCACAGGGGCCTGGACAAAGGCGCCCATTCACCCCGCCGCTCCTCCCCCCGGGGATATTGTTATTTCTAAAAACTGCAGCCAGCTGGGCCGCAGAGAAACGTCAGCTCTGTGGCAGAATGAGAGGCCAGGCCGCGAAGGAGAGAGGGAGCTCTGTGTCCGCGCTCCGAGCAGGATTAGAGAGCCGGGGAGTCCGGGGTGGGCAGGGGGCCCGGGGTCTTTTCTCAAGTCTGCACGACTCCTCAGAAAGCCTTGCGATTTCCATGGGGCCCTGGAGGCGACTGCCATGGAGATGGTAATGGAAGGCATTGAGGCTGGTTCTTAGGGGAGGAGAGAGCGGATACATTCAGGACCTCGGCTCAGCTCCGGGGTAGGCGGGGCGGAGAGGGGGTGGAGGTGCTGGATCGCCAGGTGGGAAGGCCAGGGTGCCCCCACCTGTACCCACCTCTGTCGACACCAGGGAGAATACTGCAAAGAATAAAGGCCTGAGTCTGGATCTCGGCCGCCTGTGGTTGAGTCAGGGGCTGAGAATGCGAAGACCCCACTATTATCTGGCCTCTGCTCCAAGGACCACCTGGGGAACCTGTTCAAAAGGAAACCTATACAGGCCTGGGCCTCACTCTCAGAGAATCAGCTCCCAAGGTCTGGGCTAGGGCTCACGTATCTGTATTTTCATAAGCTCTCCAAGCTCTGCTGCAGCCCCCTGACCTGGCTGAATTATCTCTTAGTACTCACCACCCCCAGAAGATGGCTCAGGTGCCCCGTTTCTTATTTCAAAGAGGAGAAAACAGGTTCAGGGATGTAAATCCACCTCCCCAAGGTGATGGAACAGAGCTAGAACGGGACCCTGGGTGGCTGTGAGCAAGAACAGAGGGAGAGGCTGCCGAAAAGGAGTCTTCCCCTCCTCCCCTGGGCACTTCTTGACTGCTCAGGCCTGCTCTGGGCTCCCTCTTCTATGGCCTTTATTTGCATAAGATCAATCTGTCTAGTTATTCCAGTATGTTCTGTCTCATAGGTTCACTGGGGTTTTCTCCTACCCGCTCCGCTCCATCAGAGGCACCCTTGAGTGGAACCTGAAGATCATTTTGGGTTTGTGTCCTGCCCAGTGCGGGGAGAGCTCTGGCCAAGGCTCAGGGTATGTGAACAGCATCTCATGATCCCAGGTGACAGTCCTCCAGGCAGTGTTCCCCTTCAAAGCCCAGCACCCTCCCTGGGCCCAGCAGAGGGCCTTGTCCAGGGCCAACAGTCTTGGGCTTCACCTCTGCCACTGAACCCAAGGAAATGCACACCCATTCATTCCTCCTCCCCAAACTGGGAGCAGTCATGAACAACCACCATGGATCTCCAAAACCTCAGCCTCCTGAACACCTCCCAGAACAAGCAGGGGCCTTTCCAAAACCCTGCCCATCCCAACGCATTTCATGGAGACGTTCTGTCCCTCAGCTGTACTCTGGAAAACGTTCTCTCAGCCTAAGACTGCCAGTCCTGAGCAGGACCACAGGCCTGGGAGCCAGAGCATGCCATAGCACCTCGCTCCTGCAAGTCAGGGAAAGGAAGCCTCCTGTGTTTTCAGAGAGCCCAGGTTGGCCGCTAAAGCCCAGAGAGAAAGTCCAAACAAGCTCACTCTGCTTCTACCAGGCCATGTCAGACACTGGAAAGTCAACATCAGGCGACATTCATATCTGTGGGCGGGAGAATGTGCAGAAAAACTTAAGAACAAAGTGGAAGGAAAGAGAACAAGAGTTCAGCCAAGGCCTGGCCAGGCCTCAGAGGGGGCAATTCGGCTGTCCAGCAGGAAGCCAATTCAGGCACAGCCACTGAAACCAGCAGAGATTCCCAGGGGACCCTGTGACCCAGCAGTCCCAGTGGCCAGGCCACCAGCATAGCCTCAAGCAGAAAATCAAGTTAGCTGTCTCCTATTAAATAAACTTTATTTAGGGTATAGAGTGATCAGCACTTTCTGAAAGTGAGAGGAAGAAGGTTCAACTATAAGGAAACCAGACTAGGTGAAACAATGTCCTTGAAATACACACTGAAGTGTTTAGAGGTTAAAAAAGCAAAATGTCTCTAATTTGTTCTCAAATGATTCCATAAAATGTAAAAAAAATTGGTGAATCTTGGAAAAGGGCTTACAGAAATTACCTGTAACATTCTCATAAGTTTTCTGAAGTCTGAGATGAAAATGAACAACAAACAGAAAGCAGCATACCACACACACAAATGACACAGAATCAATATTCCAAATCCTATACCAGGGATCGGACTCAACTTTCTTGTTGTCTGCATCTTTCACGATCTCCTATTATATCAATCTGTGAACCCAAGTTGCTTTGAAGATCCTTAGGGATAAGGTCTGTGCGGTTTATCTCTATAATCCTATTGTAGCTTGCACCATGCTCTGTAAACAGAAGACATTTAACCAAACCTGGCATCCAGTCATTGGCCATGGAAGGTTTCCTGTTCTAGGTAAGATGCAGGAAGAAGGAGGAGAAGAAGGAAATGGGAAAAAAGAATCAAGAAAGATGGAAGAAGATTTTCCAGTCAAATACACTCATGGCAGAACTGATGCCTTTTTTCAAGGTTAATAATCAGGCCCACCTAATCAGATTCTTCCAAGAAGCCTGGAAAAAGTTACTCAGGCCCAGTAGGGCTGCCCTGTCAGGTCCACTAACAGCACTTATAGACCTTCATAGCCTGAACCCTGAACCTGGTTGTGTTCACTTCAGCATGTGGTTACCAGAGTCAATCGTGTGTTTATTTCATCTTTGTCTCATTCTGAGTGTTTCATGTGTGGGCATCTTTCCTCCCCAGTGAGACCACGGGAGGAAGGGTCTTGCCTCCCTCTGCCACCATGGCCACCCTCATGGGTATGGTGGAGACACCGATGCACAATAAGCCCTCAAGTTCCCCCACCAGGGACACTATGTCTGGTTTGCTCTCTTCTACATCCTCGGCACTTAGCACAACAGTTGGCACATAGTTGGCACTCAGTAAAGACTCACTGAATAACAAAGTGAGTGGAAGCCTTGTGAGTTGAGTCCAGTGGCCTTCTTTGCCAGGGCACACTAAGCAGGCTCTTGAGAGGTGCACTTGTGGCCTCAGATGCTCAGCCACAGAGGTGCAACCAGTGCAGGCCCTCCTTCTCTGCCCATCCTCAGAGCGGTCCCTCGGGATGCCAATTCTATGACATTCCTAAGAAAGACAGCAGCACCATCTCTGCAGCCTGGGTGGCATGGTCAGTGTTGGGACAGAGGGGCCCTCCTGTCTCTTAGTGTCTCTTCTTGTGGTCCTCTGGGGTGAGGCCGCCTTGGGCAGAGAAGCTTTGCTCAGCGCATTTCTGGTGGGGGCAGGATCTCCCATGAGAGAGCTCGGGGTGAAGGTTACAGTGCTCCCCACCTCCACCCCTCACTCCGCCCCCACATACACTGACATGGGCAAGGCTGGGTCTGGGGGCAGCACAGTGCAGCACCCAACAGGTGCCAACTTTGGAATGGCAGTGGGCTCGGCGGGGGCAGGGGGGTGGTGACCACATGGTCACCAGGAACACCATTGTCCTCCCTGTGCTGGGTCACTTGGTACAGGGCAGTGGGGCGGCTCCTCCTGGGTGCCAGCAAGAACAGGAAACTGGGCCATGAGGATCTTCAATCAGGCCCTCGGAAACTGTCCAGGCCTCTGGAGACTTGTACGGGATTCCTCCTGCTGCCACCTTGGAGCCTGGGCCCCACGTCAGTCCAGGAGGAGCCGGACACCTTCCTGGCCATAAAGGAAGGGACATTTCAGGCTGCCCAGAGAAACCTCTGTGCATCTCGGGAAGAGGGCAAGTTCCTCCTTTAACATCAGCTGACCGTGGGCTGCGCCATCTTGGCAAGCTCTCCCTCTCTTGGCCCCTCTCACCCTATCCCTGCGCCTCTCTAAAGGAAACCACTGGCTGGGCCTTGGAGGCAGAATTGGCATGCTCCCAGCACTCTCCACGTTAGCTTTCAATCCAAGAAAAAGCCAGGCTCCCAGGCTGGGAACTCCTACCATCCCCACTTTCTTTTCTTTTCCCCTCCCCCTCACTTTCCCTCACCCCCATCCCCCAACCCCAAGAGCTTCCAAAGTGACAACATGTGGGCCCAAGTCAAACGCTTGTCCTCAGGCCCTTGCTGGCATGTCTCCCGGCTCGCCCACCTTCCTCCTCCAGCTCCGCAACTCGGCCACCCTCCTCACCCCTGCCCCCGCCATTCCTCTTTGTGGACAGCTTGCTAAATGCAGCCAAACTTCCCCTTTCAGTTCACAGGCTTCATAAAACAGCTGCAAAAAGTCAGCAGCTCTGCAAGTTCTCTTGCAAAGTTTGGCTGAGAGCAACGTCCGCTGGTTCTAGTCATTGCTCCCCCCCCCCTCCTTCCCCCAGGCTCGGAAGGCCCATGTCCTCCTCCAGGAAACAGTGGGGACCAGATGCCCCTCCAGATCTGCTCACAGAGACACAATCTCCTCAACAATCTAATCTAGAGAGAACTCTCCAAGAGGGGCCTGGCTGAATGTAGCCAGGGAGAGGAGACCGCCCGTATACTGGGCTGGTTTCCTGACCCTGCCCAAGTCCTCTGGGACCCCGGGTGTTCCACAAAGTCCCTCCAGCCACAGTCCTCTCATCTGGAGGACAAGAGATGGGTGGATTGGTTGACCTTCTGGGTCCCTTCCAAGTCTGAAATTCCACAGATTGGTAAATTTCTCCTTAGGGTCCCCAGGGACAGCAGACAGTAGGGACTATGCCCAGGGACAAGCGTCTCACTGAGGGTGGTCTGACTCAAGCACAGGCTTCCTAAACTGCATCCCGTGTTCTCCCTGTGACACGCAGCCCTCAGTGAAAAAGAAGCACCACTCTCGATTCCTGATTGGACTCACCTGGGGAGACTGCAGAGTAGGCATCCCGGTCTACCTGCGTACATGCATGCTAAGTTGCTTCAGTCATGTCAGAGTCTTCACAACCCTATGGACAGTATAGCCTGGCAGGCTCCTCTGTCCATGGGATTCTCCAGGCAAGAATACTGGAGTGGGTTGCCATGCCCTCCTCCAGGGGATCTTTCCTACCCAGGTATCAAACCTGAGCCTCGTCTCCTGCTTTGGTACGTGGGTCCTTTACCACTAGCACCACCTGGGAAACCCATCCCAGGTTAAACTCAAGACCAAAGAAACTAGAGTCTCGGCTTGGGGCCTGCTCATCAGTCTGTTTGGGAAGTTACCTAGGTAATTCTGAATGAGCAGATAGGGTTCAGAAGCACTGTGGGAGAAGATTCTAGAAACTAAGGATGAACCTCTAGGCCCAAGGTGCCCCATCTGCCCCTTCTCTGCTGAGAAGGACTTGAAGCCAGTGGGATGAGCCCTGTGATAAGAAAGGCCTGTCTGTCTTGGATGGGGTGAGGGCTTGCCATCAGACACTGAGGCTTGCTACCCCGGCACCCTGGAAGGACACCTGGCACAAAACCAGCCTCTGGATGCTGGCTCCTTGACCTTGCCTGCTCCCCTCTAACAGGCCCCAAGGCCTCCTGTGTACCCCTGGGGCAGATGGCCCCGAGGCTGCAGTCCAAGAACTGGCAACCAACTTCACAAGAGACAAGAGGCCCCAGGGCAACTCCAGGGCTTTGTGCGGATTAAGAAAAGGAAAATAGAGAAGGGAAACTGAAACTGGGCTGGAGGCAGTGAAGGAGAAAAAGACAAGAAAAAGGGGAAGGACTCTGAGGTCAGAGAGTCATGTGAATGGCATTTAGGGAACAAAGCCCCCAGTGCTGTCCCCCTGCTCCCCCTTTATCAGTCACCCCCTGGGACTGGTAAGAAGCACTCTTCTGCTGGGGCCCCAGCACAGACAGCACTGCTGTCCATACAGAAGCCCAGGTCCAGAAACCTGCCAATTCTGAGTCCACAGCCTGGTCCATCTGCCCTCTAGGCCAAGCTAGCAAAGAGCCCTCTCTGCCTGGCACTCTCAGACTTCCACCGCCTCTGCCCTCCATCGCCAGGGTCTCTCGTCACATACTAGCCATCAAACTTGACCATTCCTAGAGCAAAGCATAGGCTAAATCCAACTCCCAATATGCTTGGCACTGATCAGGGAGACTCAAGTGATGCTGTTGACTAGCTGTGTGACCTTGAGCCAGCCACCTCCCTTCCTTCTCCTGGTCTCAGTGCCTGGTCTCGTCTGCTTTCCTGTGAAGACTTGTTTGAAAGGAAGGGATGTCACTGTGCCCCAGAGGTCCAGTGCCTAGGCTCTAAGGACAGAGACCTGGGCTCGTGTCCTAGGCTCTGCCATTTACTAGAGTCGTGAGCTCTGTGCCCCTGTGTCCTCACCTGTAAGGTGAGAATTAATACATGGATAGCAGAAAAAGAGAAGACAACACAGGTCCAAACCAACATGGGACCAAGATCTAAAATATACAAGGACCGCCGTTTGCAAATCAAAAGAAGAAAATGGCAACCAGAATAGAAAACTGGGCAAATGATCTGAGCAGGCAGTTAACAGAGCTGCAAGGTTATACACAAAAGAAATACCTGTTAACATGTCAGAGAGGTTCTATCAGAGAGGACTGGGACAATAGGGGTGATTTTGCCCCCTCTCACCAGGAGATAACTAGCAATGTCTGGAGACTTTTTTGGTTGTCATGGGGTGGAGGGGGGTTGCTATTTGGCATTTAGTAGGTAGGGACCAAGGGTGCTGCTAAACATCCTATAATGCCCAGAATAGCCCCTACAACAAAGAAGAACCTGGCCACAAATGGTCATCAGTGTTGAAACTGAGAATCCTGGGACCAAATAGGTGGGTAAACCTATTTAGTCCATCAGTGGATGAACGGGCCTGACTGGGACTGTGAACTGCTGAAGCACACAACTCATTAAAAGGAACCCAATGAAAGGGTGATGTTAATGGTTCCTAAATGTTTGGCAGACAGTAACAAGTTCAGTGAATGGCCACTACTCTGTTACTCTTCCCTTGAGGGGTCTGGACTCCTTATCGCCCTTATGTTTGCTCCAGCCGCTTTAGAGCAGAGGGGCTCCTCTGTCACCCAGAGATGGGTGTCCAACCACAGTGGGCAGCCCAGCTCTTGCCCCTGTGCCCAGGGGGTGGTGGAGTGGCAGGAAATGCAGAAGGGCAAAGAAGGAAAAAGAGAAAGGTGGGTGGGAGTGCCTGCGCCACAGAGTGAAGAGGAAGAGAAAGGAGACACTGCAAGCTTCGGGGTTTCACAACAGGACAAAAATACCCAGAAAGGCAGGGGGCAGGGAAGGCCACAGGGAGAAGTTCAAGTTGAGTAACGGCTGTGGTTCTCTTCACAAATTCATGGAAAATCCTCTTTTTACACCCTCTGGTTCAGTTAAACTAGACCCTTAACCACATCCACTGTGGCCTAGAAAGAGATGCACCCCACAGCCACCACGGCTGGCGCCGTCTTCTTGTTGCTCCTTCCTTCTCCACTCCCCCTGGCCAGTTCTCCATCCCTGTTTCCAGAATGGAAATTCCCACTCTGGTCCCCCTAGAGCCCTAAAGCAATTGACAAGGTACATACAATATTATCATCATCATCGCTACCATCATCTCATCTCTTAGCAGCCAGTATCTGGGAGGAAACCACCTTCCTCACATAGAAGGCCCGGAGACCTTCGAAGATTCTTCAAGCTGAGCCCCAAATTTGGCTCTGAGCTTCCTGGTAGTCCAAATGAAATGAGAATGGAGAATGGGGGCCAGTTTCATGAGTTGGATTGCCCATAATCAGAAGCCGACCAGTTCCTCTGAGGAGGCATAGCTTCACCAGAAACTGGATCCTGAAATATATTCAGCTCCCAGGTCTTATAGCCAGCACTGGCTGAAGCAGTGACTGCTAGAGACAACGGCATCCCAAAAGAAATGCAATAGCAGACTCCTCTGGCCATTTTTCCAGAAAGCCCCACCATAAAGGAGGAACACAAGAAAGATTTTGTGGTGGCTAAATAACGTGGTCCAAGAGGCGCTTGGCTCCACGAGAGCCCAAGTCAGTTCAGGGATAAGTCTCATCTGGAAGAATGGATGGAATGTGTGGCCTTTAAATAACCCCCGTGAACTTTATTTCTCTCAACCGAGCTTTTGATAAAACTAGGGCAGCGAGAGGCAGTTGGAGGTTGTAACCGCTGACAAGGGTCTGGCAGGCAGCGCTCTGGCACTGGGTGAGGGTGGGGCCAGGCGTCCCTGGCACCTTCAGAGGCATCATTCATGGATTCGGCTGTTCTCAGTCTCCCCCAAGGGCCCAGAACACTCAGAGCTTTCTCATTTTGCTCTAACCTAAGGTGGAACTTGCCTGAGAGGCTGAAGGAAGTAGGAAGCAGGGCTCAGAGTAAGACTCGGGGTAGGACTGCTGGCCTGCCCCCATAGCCTGGCCTCTCTTTTGGGTTGTTATTAAAAGTAATAACCTGCATCCATTGTGGGTCTAAGTATTTTGTCACCAGGTCAGTTTAATCTTCACAACCAGGCTCTGATCATCCTCAGTTTACAGATGAATAAACTGAGGCTCAGAGGGCTTCGCTGCTCTAACAGTTAGCTGAGGGTAGAAGCTATGGTGCCCACTCAAATCTGTCCGATTCCAGAGTTCACACGTGTGTGACCGCTGCGCCATCACACCCCTCACATAGAAGGAGAGATAAAAACTGTGGGGAAAGTGAGAAGGCAGTTAAGTTGTGGCATCAGAACACAGGAAACACGTGACTCTCAGAATGTGATCCCGGAGAAAGCCGGAAGCCGGCAGCCTTGTTTTGAACTGAAGGCCCAGGGGTGCTGAGAAGCCCTCTCAGAGGTCCAGAGCCGGCTGGGCTATAAACAGCAGTCGCATCCAAGTGTCTGCAGATATCGGCGCGTGGGGTGCCGTGGGAGGGGTGCTGCAGGACAGTGGGTAAAGGACCCTGAGACCACGCTCAGGGGCTCCTCAGCGGCTGCTGGATCCCTCCGCCCGCCAGTGAGCGAGCGGTGCAAGCCCACCACTCCGCTCTGGAGCGCAGCACCGGGCGGGTTTGGGCCCGGGTCGCTCCTGGGGACAGGCGATTCCTGTCGCTTGCTGACACCGGCAGGTGGGCACCTCCGAAACGAAACAGAACTGTGAAGCCGTCCTCCTAGTAGGTGTCGCAGTGACGCCCTCATGACCCCGCGCCCCAACTCTTTGATTTGTACGCTGACCTCCTTTAGAAGGGCTCTTTAGAACGGGATGGGAGTGTCTAGACGACAGGAAAGCTTTCCAGATCAGTGAGCAATATGCTGACAAACAGGGCCCGGGCTCAGCCCCAGGAAACTGATGACTCAGGAGGACGTGCCTTCTCTCCACAGACGCGTTCATCACGACTGGCCAGGGCCCTCCCTCTGCCAGGTGTGAGGGTGACGAGAGGACTTCCACCCAGTCCTTGCCTTCATGGGGTTTTCTGTCCAGAAAAGGGCACAGAAGTGGACCCAACTGAGTGTGTCCTCATTAGGAAAACTGAGAAAGGAGGGAAGTGAGAAAAGGAGGGATCCAGAATTTAACGTGTCTTCCCTCCCCCCTCCCCCCAGCCTCCATGCACGCTGCTGCTACCCTGCTCTCTGGCCTAGATTATTACACTTGGGTCCTGCACAAGTGAGCTTGCTCCTACCACACAGCCTTTGCACTTGCCGTTCCCTTTGCCCTTCCACAAGCGTCCCTGTGAGTCAGTGTCTTCACGTGTAACCTCAAATGTTCCTTATCAAGAGGCTTTCCCTACACTGATGCCACCCAATTAAAGGGCACAACAATGCCCCCTTTTCTGCCAGGCCACAGATGCTTCAGTAGGTGCAATACATGAGGGCTGCTGCTGCTGCTGCTGAGTCACTTCAGTCGTGCCGACTCTGTGTGACCCCATAGACGGCAGCCCACCAGGCTTCCCTGTCCCTGGGACTCTCCAGGCAAGAACACTGGAGTGGGTGGCCATCTCCCTCTCCAATGCATGAAAGTAAAAAGTGAAAGTGAAGTCGCTCAGTCATGTCCGACTCTTAGCGACCCCATGGACTGCAGCCTACCAGGCTCCTCCGTCTGTGGGATTTTCCAGGCAGGAGTACTAGAGTGGGGTGCCATTGCCTTCTCCAATACATGAGGGCATTGCTCACTAATTCCTCACCCCCTGTTCTCTTGTGGAACTTGGGGTAGATTTCCCACTGGCCTTGGCCCATAAGAGTGTACCAGAAGGACCCTCCTTGCTAACCATCAGCCAGTGTACTGGAATCAGGCCAGCTTCTCCAACCCGCTGACCCCAGGACCAGTCCTCTCCCATTCTGGGGAAATTTCTTGCAGGTCTTGGGCATTCTTCCCCCTCCCCACCCCCAACCCTATCAAGCAAGTGGTCACTCTGACCCTTTGTAGTAGGACTGGGTATCTGGTCACCAAACTCATCTCCTCTTCCCAGCTACCCATCTGGACTCCAGCTCCAGCTTCTCTGCCATCAAGCTCGTGGCGCATGGGCAGAGGCAGTCTGTCTCTCTTCTGGGCTGAGAATGTTAAGAAGCAGACAGGTGTCCCTTCCACCTCTCGTTTCCCTGTAGCCATGGCCTTGTGATCTAGGAGATGGCAGAGCCGCAGGTGGAAAGCACCTCTGCTGGGAGGGAGGCTGCCTGCCAGTCAGGGCACTCATCTTAGACTTTATGTGAATAAAAAATAAACTTGGTGAAGATCCTTCATTTGGGAAGTTGGCTATTCGGTATTTAACTTCCTGCATTTTTAAGGACTTAGGCCCTGCCCTCAGGTCAACAGCCTCTGTCCCCTCCCCCAACTGCATTTCCCACCTGAACTTTGTCCTTTCTTCCCCACCCCACACTCAGCTGGTGGGGATGACTGAGCAGCTGGTGAATGAATCATTGCTTCTCTCGGGATCTGCAAGCTGATACAAAAGGCAGCCTGGCAGAGAAGGAAGGAGCTTCTGACTACCTCTGTCTAAGCTTGGCTCCAGCAGTACAGCAGTATGGGACTTCCCAAGACTCAGCTTCCTCATCTTTAAAATGGGAACAAAGAATCTGCCCATACCACCATCCAGAGGGAAAGATGGGGGGTAGAGGTAGAGGGTATTGATATACAGGAGCAGTTGCTCTGAGCCGGACTCTCCAAACATCATCTCAAAGCACTTAGATAGGGAATCGAGATACACAGAGTTTTAGAAGTGCCTGCCAAGTTCACCCGGTCAGTAAGTGGCTGCCCCACTCTTGACTTGGTCTTCCCTATCTTCTCTCTCTCACTGAATGGCACCAACCCCCCACCCAAGAGCTCAACTCAGTGACCTCAGGTTATGCCTAACTCCTTCTTCACCTTCACCTCCTGCACACACTGTAGCACCAAAGCCCAGTTACTGTACCTTATTACAGGGACTAGCTCTCCAGCCTAGCCTTTCCCTGCACCTCTGCTGCTACCACTCTGGCCCAATCCCCTGCTCATCTCTTCTGGATCCTGCAGTGGCTTCCCTGTTCGTCTCCACATAGCTCCACCTCCACACAGCAGTCCCGGGGCTGGTCAATGCCAATCTGACCGTGTCAGCTCCAAGGTTAGGAAGCTCAGGGGCTTCCTGCTGCCCATATGAGAAAGTCTTGCCATGGTCTTGCCCAGTGTGAGAGACCCACCTCTTCCCTGCCCCTCCTCTCTCCACTAGAACATCGGTACCATGAATGCCCTCCAGCTCCCTCCTTGGTGGGAACACATGCTGCTCCTTCTGTATGGAATGCCCGTCCTTCCCTTCTTGGCCTGGTTTACTCTTCATCAACCTTCCTATCTCAGTTCTGGTGTCACCTCTCCAATAACTTTCCCTGACCTTCTTGACTAGGGGACATCCCTTCATAGCAGTCATCTCTGTTATTGTATTATGCCTATTTAAGTAATTACTTGACGAAGGTCATCTCCTGACTATGACTTTAGGCTCTGCAAGGACAGGAACTGTGACCATGTTGCTTACCTGAACCCAGTGTCTGACAGCGTCTGACTCATAGCAGGACTTAAATATTGGCAGAGTAATTGAATCAGTAAATGCTAGATTAAACTCCAAGTCCGCATGAACCCCTCAGTCATAGATTGTTGTGGGGAATTGATTTGTCTGCTTAGGCTTCCTAAGCAGAGGTATCACAGACTGAGTAGCTTAAACAGTAGAAGTTTATCTTCTCATAGTTCTGGAGGCTGGAAGCCCAGGATCAGGGTGCTGCCAGTTTGGTTCCTGGTGAGACCTCTCTCCTCAGCTTGCAGATGCAACTTTTTGGCCTTTTCTCTGTGCACACGAGGGTAGAGATCGCTGGTGTCTCTTCCTATAAAGACATCATTACTGTTAGATTAGGGCCCAACCCTTATCACTTCATTGAACCTTAATTATTAATTACCTTTTTAAAGGCCCCATCTCCAAATACAGTTGCACTGGTTAGGGTTTCAATGTGTAAATTTTGGGGAAAAAAAATTCAGTCCCATAACATTCTGCCCTCTGGCCCCCCAAATTCATATCCTTCTCACATGCAAAATGCATTCATCTCCATCCCAACAGCTCCCAAAGCCTTAACTCATTCTAGCATCAATTCCAGGTTCAAAATCTCACTAAATGTCATCTAAACCAGATATGAGTAAGGCTGGAGGTATGATTCATCCTCAGGTAAAATTTCTCTCCAGCTGTGAATCTGTGAAACCAGACAAGTTATGAATTCCAAAACACAATGATGGGGGAAGTCCCTAGTGGTCCAGTGGTTAAGACTCTGAGCTTCCAATGCAGGGGGAAGGGGTTTGACCCCTGGTCAGGGAACTAAGATCCCACACACTATCCAGGGCAACAACAACAACAAAAATTTTTTTTTAATTTTTTAATTACATTTTAAAAATTAAAATAAGTTGGAGGAAAAAAACACCCACACACACAATAGTGAGATAGGTAAGAATAGACATTCTTTTCCCAAAAGGGAGAAATTTTTTAAAAAGAAAGGGGTAACAGGTCCCAAGCCAGTCCAAAATTAGCAAGGCAAATTCCATTTGATCTTAAGTCTCCAGAATGATCCTCTTTAGCTCAATGTCTTACCCTCTGTGCCCACTGGAGCATAACCCCATGACCTAGGCAGTGGTCCTGCCCTCTCAGATGTGCTGGGCAGGCTTGCCCCTGAGGCACTAACTGAGGGCATCCTGGCCCTCTGAAACCAAGGAAGTGGCCCCACTCTTTGAAGGGCCTTGCAGCTGGAGCAGCAGCCCTGATGATCTCTGAATCATCTCACGGTTATTTTCCCCTTTTCTTGAAAGATAGCGATATCGAAGCTGGCTATTCTATTGTCCTGCTCTGTAGATTCCAAAAATCTGACAGCCTTCCTCCACTCTTTTCTCTCTCCGTTTAGTCCCTGCTGGCACTGATTCTGCAGGTATAATCCCACCTCTATTCCTGGACTCAGATGAGATGGCTGATTCAATTCGTGGATAATCTCATTACAGAATGATCATCCATCCACACCCTTGATGTTTTCCTCCACAACGCTGCTTTCTTATTTTTTGAAATATGGATAAGCTGCGAATTTTCTAAATCTTCGAATTCTGGTTCCTTTTGCTTAACCATCTTGCTCCTCTCACATTTTACTATTAGCAGTAAGGGGAAGCCAGGCCACCTTCGTGATACTTCGCTTAGAAATTTTCTCTGGTAAATATTCAAGGTTGTCACACACAATTTCTACCTTCCACAGGGCACAGCAAAACAACTGAGACAAGCTCCGTGCTCATTGGTCATGAGGATCACCTTCCTGTCAGTTTCCAGTACCACGTTCCTCATGAGATCCCATCGGAAGCAGCCTTACTGTTCATAGTCCAGCAGCATTCTCTTTCAGATGATGTATCTATCTCTACAGCTTTCTCTGTGGCTCTCGCCTTTTCTTTCTAAGTCTTCACCAGAATCACTTTTAATGTTCATGTTTCCACCAACAGTCCCTTCAGGGCAATCTAGAATTTTTCCAGCTCAACACTCTTTAAGCCTCTACCTACCCATTACCCAGTTCAAAAGTCACTTCTGGGACTCCCCTAGTGGTCCAGTGGTTACTGCTTTCCAATGGGGTGACGCAGGTTGGGGAACTAAGATCCTGCCTGCCATGGGGCAACTAAGCCACGAGAGAAGTATACACACTACAATGAAAGGTCCTTTGTGCTAAAACGAGGACCTGATGCAGCCAAAAATTAAATAAATAAATACTTTTTTTAAAAGAAAAGCCACTTCCACATTTTTAAGTATATGTTACAGCAGCAACCCTATGCTTGGTACCCTAATCTGTATTATTCAGGCATCTCTAAAGAAAGAAAATGAGTAGCATAAACAAAAATGAAACAGGAAATTTATTATAAGGAATTGACTTATGCGATTATGATGGCTGGAAGTCTAAAATCTGCAGAGCCAACGTCCCAGTTCAAGTCCGAAGGCTGGCAGGTGGCTATAGAAGCAGGAACAATCCACGTCTCACTTTGAAAGCCGTCAGGCAGGACAATTCTTACTCAGGAGAAGGTCAACATTTTGTTTTATTCAGGCCTTTGGCTGTTTGGATGAGGCCCACCCACACAACGGAGGACAATTTACTTTTATTAGTCTACCAATTTAAATACTAATCTCGTTCAAAAATATCTTTGCAGAAACACCCAGAATAGTATTTGACCAATTATCTGGGCACTCCATGGCTTAGTCAAGTTGATGCATAAAATTAACCATCACAGGAATCACATGAGAAAGTGTATGTGATCAAAGCTTAATGAGTATCAGGGCCAGTGTAAGCAAAGGATCAACCCTAAAGCTGGCACTGTGATTTGCAATCCACTCATCTCTCACCCACCTACTATAAATGTCTCAGTTACCTGTTGCTACATAACCAGCTATCCCAGAACTTACTCTTTCTCATGAGTTTGTGGATCAGGATTTGGGGCAGAGCTCAGCTGGGTGGTTCTTCTGCTCCAGACAACAT